>JAWQFJ010027510.1:0-21084 GCA_034096865.1 Theodoxus fluviatilis | reverse complement strand
TAATATGCTCCAGTATTATGAGGATACTCATTCCGCGTAGCTCTCATTTTGTAAATTCAACACTGGAATCATATTGCACTTTATATTGCCCAGGACATTTGATCTTGTCTGTTATGCCGAATACTGTTTTTTGTTTTCAAGAACAAAAAAAGATGCTTGTACTCCGGCCAGTGCAGTAAACGGCAACATTGCTATACTTCCACCTGTACCCACAAGTGCCTCTCCATCTTCCAACTGCACCCCCATACGATTATCCAATTGCACTTCCTCTCCATCGTCAAGTCGCACTCCAGCAGCAAGAAGAAAGGCAAAACAGCGTGCTGTTGCAGCTCTTCCTCAGACCCCGTCTGAGATGGTGGAAACTCTCGCCGATCTCATGCAGACATTGACTCCTCGGAAGAAACGATTACTTGAGGAACGGCAGCCAAAGTCCTTAGAGAAGACGGTTGGAGAATACGTTCTTCAAGAATTAAAGAAAATGAGCATGAAACGAAACAAGAAGTCTCTTTGTGCTCGACATATCTTGATCAATGCTTGCAGCGGTCACCTTCGTCAAAAGGGTCAAGCTTCGGATATTCAAGGAAGACTAAGGTTGCCTCTACTTCTGCAGCACCAAGAAAGAAGAAGATGGAGGAATCTATTCAGGCTTTCTTTGAGAGTGTTGCAGTGCCTGTTCCTGACAAGAAGCATGTCACAAAATCCGGCAAAGCTGCAGCAATGTTGACAATGCCTCTTCGTGATCTCTTCGAGGACTTCAGAGTGACACACCCGGGGGCAACAAATGTGAGTTTCGCACATTTTGCAAAGTGCAAACCGCTGCACGTTCACCCTCGACGAAATTGGAGATTGCGGTTGTGCTTGTGCGAGTATTGCACAAACGTCGATCTCAATATCCACGCTCTGAATGCCATTGCTGCATGGAGGAACAACATTGCGAGGATACGTCATGGCTACCATGCTGTTGATCTGGTAACATGTGGACGGGCGGATGGCAGGTGGAAGAAAGACTGTGCATACAGGGACTGTGCACAGTGCATAAACAAGTCCTTGGTGCAACATGCCCAACGCCTTCTTCCCCAGCAGGACCCTGTCACCTGGTTCAAGTGGGACACCCAGATCACCAACGACCAGGGAAAAAAGGTAATGTTTAATTCTTATCATACTACATTGCTTGCTAAACTCTGTTTTAAGTCTTAATTTGTATCTATTTTCCTGTGTATGTTTTTTTTCTGCACAATATAATTTGGGGCGGTTCTGTTTAAGGTTTCTCGCAAGATGAAGGTCCGAAAGGCTGGCACAATGTTGGAGCTTGTCCAAGAGCTTCAGGAAGAAGTCATCTTTCTGGGTGCTCACCTGTTCCGTGCCAGCTGGCAGCAGATGCAGTTCACTGCCATGAGGACCGCTGCTCCCTTTCCACGCAACACGATGTGCATGGTGCTTGACTTTGCAGAGAACTTTACTTGCTTGTCCCAGGATGAAATCCAGGCAGCCCACTGGTACCACGAGCAAGTAACAGTTCACCCCATGGTCACGTACTATGCTTGCCCGGCTTGTGGGGAGACTGTGACAGAGTCCCTCGTCTGCATCAGTGACGACCGGCGCCATGACTACGATGCAGTCTACGCATTCACTGTCGTGGCGATGGATCACCTCAAGACCACCAGAGGGCTTCCCGTAGAGCACATGATCCAATGGAGCGATGGCTGTGCAACCCAGTATAAGTCCAAAGGCCCATTCGCTGATATCTCACATGCCATCCAGGACTTCGGCTGCACATGGGAGCGCAACTTCTTTGGATTACGCCACGGGAAAAGTGCATCGGATGGAGAAAGCGCAGTCGTAAAACACAGCGCTGCGAATGCCGTGAAATCGGGGGCGGCCAACATCGACAACGCCAAAGATTTGTTTGACTACTGTTTCAGCAGCAGGCTCAACAAGCAACCTGGGGATGGAGAGTGCAACGGCCATTTCTTTCGGTCGTTTTTTGGGGGTCCCGCAGACCGACATCCAGAGGGATCGAGGTCGAGTGGTCAAGACACTCAAAGGAACCCGATCCCTGCACAGCATCAGGTGCGTGGAGCCAAATGTGCTGTGCACACGACAGCTGTCATGCTTTTGCACTGCGTGCCAGTCTGGGGTGGGTGTTTGTTCAAATGATGCAGGAGATTGGGACAGGCAAGCTCTCCAACCTGAACATCCAGCTCCAGATGGCCCTCCACCAGTGACTCCCCAAATCCACACCCCCATTGCTCAAGAAGCGCCGGCCCCCGCTGCTCCTCAAGTGCCACCCCCTGCTCAAGTACCGACCCCGGCTGCTCCTCAGGTGCCACCCCCTGCTCAAGCACTGACCCCGGCTGCTCCTCAGGTGCCACCCCCTGCTCAAGTACCGACCCCGGCTGCTCCTCAGGTGCCACCCCCTGCTCAAGCACCGACTCCTGCTGCTCCTCAAACAGCTGACAGCCAGAGAAGAGAAGATGACCGGTCTGGTGTGTAGCCAGAGGAACAGTTGCCAGCAGCGTAAACCAACTTTTAAAGTTAAATTTCCTTTCAACTATGTCTATGAGACGTAAAAGAAAATTAAATTAAAACATGTTAAATTCTTGAGACAGCATTGATAACTTGCTAATTCTTCATCTTCAGAACATATTACACCAGATATGTGTATAAAATGGCATAAGCATGTGCTATTTAATAATAAGATTTAAATTGCTACGTGTTTGTTTTTTGACTCACATGCGAAGCAAAAGTGAGTCTATGTACTCACCCTTTTCGTCCGTCCGGGCGTCCAGGCGTCCAAAAACTTTAACGTTGGATTTTTCTCGGAGACTATTAAGTCTATCAATACCAAATGTGGCATGATGGTGTATGATGACAAGGCCTCAAAAAACATACATAGTGACTTGTCCTTGCTTCAAGGTCAAGGTCGCAGGGGCCATAAATGTTGTCTAAAAAACAGTCATTTTTCACATTTTCTCAATTTTCTCTGAAGTTTTTGAGATTGGATACCTGACCTATATATGGTATATAGGGCAAAGTAAGCCCTATCTTTTGATACCAGTTTGGTTGACCTTGCTTCAAGGTCTAGGTCACAGGAGCTCTTCAAAGTTGGATTGTATACATATTTTGAAGTGACCCTGACCCTGAACTATGGAAGATAACTGTTTCAAACTTAACAATTATGTGGGGCACATGTTATACTTTCATCATGAGACACATTTGGTCACATATCATCAAGGTCAAGGTCACTTTGACCCTTATGAAATGTGCCCAAAATGGGGTAGTGAACCACTAAAAGTGACCATATCTCATGGTTGAAAGTGCCAATAAGCACCATTGTGCTTCCTATGTCTTGAATTAACAGCTTTGTGTTGCATGACCTTGGATGACCTTGACCTTGGGTCAAGGTCACATGTATTTTTGGTAGGAAAAATGTGTAAAGCATTTCTTAGTGTATGATGTCATTGGTAGGTTTAGTTGTTTGACCTTGACCTTGAAGGTCACCTGAAGGTCAAGGTCGTGTAAAGGTCAAGGTCAAGCATGTGAGTCGTATGGGCTTTGCCCTTCTTGTTCCAGAAATGTGCGGTGTGGCAGCGGGGTGTCTGTGAAGCTTCCCTATGGGAAAAAAATTGTTTCATACAAAGGAACAGTAAGTGTAAAGTTTTCCTCATTTATTTTTAAAAGTTGGATGTTCAAAAGGAATGATAAATCATTAAGTGTGAAATGAATAATTACTACTTTTTTTCCCCTTCTCTCCGGTGAATGTAAATGCATCAAAATCTTAACAGTCATTTTTTTAAATCTTTGTTTTAAAAACTGTGCACATATTGCATTAATCTTTCGTTTAAATCGCAGGTACTTGCATGTTTCAGGTGCAAGAGATTCAACCTGATGAACTGGTGGTAAAGTTCCTTCGGAGAAAGCCGGAGGCGAACTACTACTTCTTCCCAGGGGTGGATGATATTTCCGTAGTTCCTACTTCCAATGTGACCATTATTCCTGACCCCACCTTCAATGCCAGGGGGCATTATTTCTTTTGAATAACTGTTGTTTATTACCTGTGCCTTTTTTATATCGACAATTAAGTTAACCACTTGTGAACATTTGCATTTTCATGTCAAATCATTATATCTGGTTGTTCGTCTCCGAATTACATCGGTGATTCATTTTTCATTAATTTTTCAATATATTGGCAAAGTTTGTTTAGTTTTGTCCAGCATTTTTCTTTCTGTTCCAGTTTTAGTGTTTGGCAATTTTACTTAAAATAAATCTGGTTGCATAATCAGCTTCATTTAGTAAGGTTTAAGGGAAGAGGGTCTAGCCGTTTCTTTGTTACAAAAGTGATGTTTCCATGTTACATCGGTGACCATTTTGCCTTATTTTGGAATAACTTTCTAAGATATTGTCTTATAACAACAAATCTGTGTATATATGCTATTGTGAAGGTTAAATACATATTAGTCTTGATGGATGCCATGTATGAGCATGTTCTGATCAGGAGACCGTAAAGTCATTAAAAAAAATTTTTTAAATTTTGTCAAACGTAAGCTTCTTGGAAAACAACGTTTATTTTCTTTGGATGTTGTCATTTCATATTTTGTCCTTTATAGTGGCTTGTGATTCTAACAATTATTACTAAATAAAACATCTTTTCATCCTAATAAATGCAATTGTTTGGTCTTTTTTTGTTTCCGTGTTACACGGGTGATTTTGCACTCATGGTCCAAATAATGCTTAATATGTATAAACTGATGGCAATGTTAAATTTTTTGTGGTCAAAACTTAAAATATACACTCTGAGGAGTGTGTAAATAGTATTAACTAAGTTTTCTTTGAAGATTTAATTTTTGGTCATGATGTCACGCACAGAGGTTCAGATTCTGAGACACACCCAGTTCCCTTGTAACTTTGCAGTGCATTTCCTCAAAAACTGTTCGTCAACTCTAGCCACAATGTCCTGTGGATGTTCACATTCATCATTCATGTATTTGTGGAAGAATGCACAAGACTTCATGAACATACGATCAGCATACAGAAAGATCATCCCAAAGCACATTTTTCATATACAGACAATTCTTGTCAAATTCACATACTAAGATCTCACTGATCTTAATAAGAATTACTTATGGTCATTTGTGTCACACCATCCTTGAGTGTCACCTGCACTTATCAGGCATCAAAGTGAAGGATTGCACGTGTGTACAGGGCACTGTTGCATTTTATACACTGACTTGTGTATCCACTGTCTTAGACTGATTAATTGTTGGGCGACTTTGTGGCAAGCTGGTACAACGGCTTTCACAAGACAATACGAGCATTTTACACCTGAGCTAGTCCTGGTATGATCATAAAAGCACCACTCTCTCCAGTAATCCTACAGGACTTGCTGTGAGTAGTGTCAGGGCAAGAAAGCAAGACTCACCTTCCTTGTGTCTCTCTATCTCTAGCTTGAGCTCCTTCCGTCTCTGCAGTTCCTGCATGTTGGATACAATGGCCGGGAACTTCTCCAGTTCGTGGTTGCACTCTCGGATCAGCCGGTTGATCCAGTCCTGGTAAAAGCACAAAACCTTCCATCACGTACATGACAACACATACTTATATATTATGAGGAAATTAAGGACGAATTTCCTTTTGGGGATTTTGAAGATTAGGATATCTCTTTTCATGTTATTTCTATGAGATGTATTTAGTATGCACAGCAGTACTTCAAGAGGCAAAATTATGGTCAAAATTGAATTACAAAAGCTGGAAGTTCTCCTTGAAAATAAAAATGGATGACATCTGTTTGAATTTGGTGTGAATCCAAACTCACAATTCTGCCAGTGACAGCCTTGCACTGTCGATACTTGAAGGCCATCATGAAGAAGAAGCTGAAGTAGGCACATACAGCAGTGGGTTCTGCCTGCAAGGACAATGTGACCTCAATGTTTCCTCAATGAGTTCTCACATGGTTTCTCCATCACATCATTCCTAATCAAAGCATTCACATGGGGACTAAAAGCAACTCTATACCAAACATTTTTAGTATTTTCATTTTCATTTTTGGATAAAAGGTTATTAAGAAAAGATAAATTCTTTACAATCAGTTCCTTTGAATTGGACTGGAAACCCCCATATGAAATTCAATTACCTAATCAAGAGAGATTTGAGCTCTTTCTTCAACAGGTCTATGGAAAAAGGCATCACGTTTGGAAGTCATTACAGATGTCTTCATGGTGGTTCCATATCCTTATTTACCAAGACATATTCTCAGATGGCACAAACACTATATAAGGACTATAAAGACTTGGGAATGTTTCCAGTAATGGGCCACAATAGTGGGTTTGCCTGAGGAGAGCGGAGTGGGAAAGACATCAAAGCAGACACTCGCACTGATATGCGAGTCAAAACAATATATTCATCCTCTGCTTGTGTGTTCAGCTTACCTCCACCAAGTCCTCTGAGTCAAAGGGAGTTTCAGAGTAGAACATCTTTTCCCCTGTACGAAGAGCCAGGTTGATGGTCCATCTGCAGTCACGAAACTCAATTTTCTCAAGAAAAAATCAGATACATCAGCTGTTAGTGGCACAATAATTATCTATTTCATCCTGGAGTAAAACTAAGAGAACAATCATGGGAGCGATACTTGACGTCCTAGTCTTAAGCCAAGTCATCATTTTTCCTGAAGAGGAGAAGAAAAATAGTCTTTGGAAAATAAAAGCTGAAAAGTATTGATACATTTCATTACAAGAGGTTTTGGAAGAGCCATGATTACAGATGTATTGCTTTTTGTGCCTTTTGTTACATGATGCCTGCAACAATCATTACAATGTTTGCCATTTCATCCCTCTCCCACAATACTGTGTTCAGTTTTTAGACAGACAGATGGAGGAATGACAGATCAAATAATGGACAGAGAGAGACAGACAAATGGACAGACGGAGGGATGGACAGAGGGACAGACGGACGGAGGGATGGACGGATGGATGCATGGATTGATGGACAGACGGACGGATGGATGCATGGATTGACGGATGGACAGATGAACACATATACACACATGCGCGCACTCGCGCGCATATACACACGCAGACATGCAGACGGGCAGATGGACGGACCGACAAACGGATGGACAGACAGACACAAACACACACACACAGACACACACACACACACACTGTCAGAAAGATGCACAGACAGATACACACACACACACACACACACACACACACAGACAGACAGACACACAGACACAAACACACACACACAGACAGACACACAGACAGACACACAGAACACACACAGACACTCAGACAGACAGACACAGACAGACACACACACACACAGACAGACACACAGACAGACACACACACAGACAGACACACACACAGACAGACACACAGACAGACAGACACACAGATAGACAGACAGACAGACACACAGACAGGCAGAGAGACAGAGACAGACAGACAGAAAGTCACACAGACAGACAGACACACACACACAGGCAGACACACAGACAGACACACACACAGAGACAGACACACACACACACACACACACAAAGATGGATGGATAAGTTCATCTGAATGAGAGACCCACCTGTCATTGAGCAGGAGGTCTGTGGTGAAGGTGTTGGGAACAAAGGAGTTGATCAGGGCACACAGAACTCGGCTGTCCACCATGTCATCTATGGTCTGCATAGTGGTACCACCACAATGAGGTCATTCATTCCTTTCTCATAATAGTTGATAACATAACTTTACATTGAGATCTTGCACTTTTTTTAGGTAATCACTATAAGAACAACAATGCTATCACAAAGAGGTCATTCATTCCTTTCTCATAACAGTTGTATAAAATGTCCTTGCATTGAGTTTTTGTACTTTTTGGGGGTAATCCTTATATGAACAGCAACACTGCAGTTTTGCTTCATCTAGTATTCATGAAGAGATTAATCAGAGTTAATCAGATTATACATGGCAGCTCTAATGCAAACTTCATACAATGGGTGTAATTAGTGCATGTATCATATATTCAAACAAATGTTTGTACAGTCTCCAACCAATATTTGGAACATATCAAAATATAAAATACAAATGATCTAAGATGTTTTGAACTTTAAAAAGCAATAATGTACATTAAGTCACTCACAAAGCAATAATGTACATTAAGTCACTCACAAAGCAATAATGTACATTAAGTCACTCACAAAGCAAAACAGGGTTTTTTCTTCCTTGGTTTTCTGAAAGCATGAAGAATATAATTGAGGCGTTTAGTTGAAAAAACTGCACCTTGCACGAATGAAAATACACAAACACACACACACACACACAAAGACACTCACACACACACACACACACACACACACACATAAACAAACACAAACACACACAAACATGCACACACACATAAACCCACACAAATATGCACACAGACACACACACACACGTGCGCGCATGTGCACGCACCCACATGCACACCGACTCAGACACACACACACACACACACACATAAACACACACAAACACAGACACACACACACACACACATATAAACACACAAATACACACATGCATGCATGTGCACACACACACACACACACACACACACACATGCACTTCAAGTCATGTCACTCTTCAAAAGATATGTTGAATTGCACACAATTTCACACTGATTTTTCACTTGTATACATGATGCTTGCAATAATTAGTGGAAAATGGTCCATATTATGATTAATAGTGCACTGTTTTTGCAAGCATTTTTCTTTTTTTAAAGTTTCTCACATATTCCAAAGTGATAAATTACAGAAATATTTAGATCAAATGGCACATCATAACAACAGAAGAAGAAGAAGAAGAAGAAGAAGAAGAAGAAGAAGAAGAAGAAGAAGAAGAAGAAGAAGAAGAAGAAGAAGAAGAGAAGGAAGAAGAAAAGGAGGAGGAGGAAGAGGAAGAAGAAAAAGGAGAAGAGGAAGAGGACAAAAGAAGAAGAAGAAGAAGAAGAACAAGAACAAGAAGAAGAAGAAGAAGAGAAAAGAATGAAGAAGAAGATAATGATGATGATGATGATGATGATGATGATGATGATTGATGATGATGATGATAACTCTGTCCTTTTTTTGCTGACATAAAACTGCTTTGACAGTTCCCCCTTCTTCTTTTTACCACCACACAAAGACTTCAGTGCAGAGTTATATGTGCATCTCCCCACTAGCAAGCCCCAAACCTGGTTACATCCGAGTGCAGGGACAGCTAGCTACCTTCAGCTGTGTGTTGACCATTTCCAGGATGCACTCATCAGGCTTGGGGTAGTTGCCCAAATCTCTCTTCTTCTTCTTGAAGTTTTTCATGAAGTCAGCATTGGGATACTTGATCCACTCTGCTTCTGGCTCTTTCTGAAATGGGCATTACAAAGAAAATGAGCACAACTGACATCAAGCCTGCCCATAGTTTTCAAATAGATCCTGTCAGCAACAACAATGTGTCACAGTAACAGGCAAAAGATATAGAGGTTACACAAAAACTGAATGCGGTCTGATCTGGTGATTAAGCAAGGGAATGTTACATAATTAATTCATCTTTGCACTGACACATTTTTAATGGGTAAAGGCTAAGATCAGTTGTTGCAGCAATAAATGCAGTACTCAATCATTCAAATCTTACAAGATTGAGAAAACTGCCATTTGCAGATTAAGATCCAGACATTCCATCTACCATCTCCCTTGTCAGATTTCATAAAAAGTTTAAGTTTCAATAAATGAAATTCCAAAACATACAAAGGAAAATATTTCATTATCAAGCCTAGACTACAAATCAAGCATAAACTACAAGCTTCTTATCATTGTTTAAATCGTAGACTATAGACATGTTGATCAGTTAGGAATGTGACAAAAAGTAAAGTTTGTAAATTGGTCAGTTTCTCTCTGACAGGTCAAGTTTAAGAAACCTCTTTACCAGACGTGCAATAGTCTATGTTGGGTTAAAGCCAGCTAATTGTGCAATAAAAAATAAATTGTAAACATGCACATAAAGAAGATTAAAGGAATGTAAAGGGTGAATGTGTACCCTTCAAATTACACAGTGTTACTGTGTTACTGTCATTACTACAGATGTAAAAGAGACTTTAAGAATGAGACTATGTTATGTGCTATTAACATTTAACATAATGTGTTAATAATAATGTAAGTAATGATACCAAATCCCCATTCATGCAGGAATGAATTTTCATGACAACTCACTCTATGCTCCAGACCGTCCCCCATAACATCACTGAGAGCATATTTGACCTAATAAGAATGACAAAGTACGGTGATACATTTCCATCAAGTAGAACAAATGTAGATAGGTCTGTGGTCTCTGTATCACTTGCTCAAATACAACTATCTCCACATACAAACCACTGATCAACTCTTAATAATCCCAGCTGTTTCCAAGCAAAACTGTCAAATCAACTTGCATGATTATTTTATTTCTACATCATCAGAATAAAACATAAAACCACATTCTTGCATTGTGATTTAATTATGTAAGTTTAAAGTACTCCATTTCAGGTTACACATTTTCATATATGAGGCATTCTTCATGAAAAGAAGAAATTTGAGACTTTCAAGAAAATTCAAATTAACGAGATGATATACATGTTTTACAGAATATTTCATTCCCAAATTTCATAACTTAAAATATAAAATATAATGAAATCTAAAGATTGCCCTTCATTTTCAATAGTAAGTAAATCATGTAATTATTCAAATACAAAAATAAACCTTAAACTTAAAAGATCAGTTAACTAATATGCTTTTTCAAGTTTCCAACAACTTTCATAATAATCTGGTTTCAAAAGGAAATTTCAATTACATGAACTCCAAAGCTCAAAATAAAATAATGTTAATTTCAGTTGTTTACACTTCAAATTTTCCAAATTGATTTCATGCCAACTCTAGTACAGCAAATTGTTTTGATAATTCACTGAACTCATCCATGAAATTATTTATATCTCCCTATTCTATACAACTTTTCTTTCCCCACATAAAGTGTGCAAAGAAATAGATTTCATTCAATCCTGAAAGTACAACATTTAAGACAAAAACCACAACCTAAAAATGAATGCTGACTGTTCACATTTTGTGACATCAATCTAGACTATATTAAATCTGTTTAGACATCAATGGATTTAGCCTCTGGGGCACGTTACTCACTCCAGGAACCTTGCAAGATCTTGGAAGGAACAGGCCGGTGTCAACCTGTGTCCACATGATGAAAGCAGATGTAAAGGCAGTCAAATATGTTTGACACATGTTGACACCAGCCTGTACCTTGCAAGACCTCACTTCTATGCAACACAGCCCTGGTTATGCCTACCTCACTAGGAGCCTCCTCCACAAAGGACGAAGACCCAAAGCCAGACAGCAACGACTTTTTCGCTTTGGGCTTCTTCTTCTTCTTTGGGGGAGGTTCTGGTGTCCACTATGTACAAAAGGCAAAAGTTAAAGTGCTTGTGAACATCTATGTGAAAACAAAAATACAACTCTCCGATCAGCATTCAAGATGCGGTGAAGACTATTTTGTTCATTTGTAACTTACTGTTATATTTGTGTCAAAACTTTAATCATAATACTGGATGAAATACAATGTGCAAAGTATATTTCTGGATTAAGTCATTCAGACAGGTCACAGAGGGAGATTTTGTATCTTAAAAATCATCCAAAATGGCATTAACTGACTACGCTGAAACTCAAGCAGAATGTTCACAAACATCAAATCAGAGCAATGTTCATCAGGAGCTGCTTGATGTTTCTCTCATTGCCATCCTCATGTCCAAAGCTGCCAATACCTTACCCTGAATGGAACTTGGGTGATGATGTCCATATCATCATGCTGAAGGTATTCCAGTCTCTCCCAGATAAACCAAATGTCATGGCTGATCAAACGCCACAGCAGATCAAACACCTGGTGAGAAGGAAAAATGTAAAGGAAAGGTCACTGCATTCTGGGATATGCAAGTGTGTGTAAATGTGTGTGTGTGTGTGAGAGAGAGAGAGAGAGAGAGAGAGAGAGAGAGAGAGATTCTTTATCAGGGATGAAATTTTAGGCATTTTTGCCTATCTTACAAATTGTCCTTGCTCATAAAGAAATGAAAACATGGATAGATAAGAAAAAACACACAATAGCTAATATATGTACAACAGTTGGTACGGTACATGAAGAATATGATCAACAATGACAAAGATTTTAGTAGGTGCCTTTGACAACTGTCAGCTCAGTGAGTCTTCAAGTTCAAGCAAATATGTGTCATATGTACAGGCGACAGCAGTGCGATCATCTGAATAGATAATCTTGTATGGATGCTTTAAAAGACTTCATGGAAGTATTGTTCCTTAAGTGCAATAGGAGTGTATTCCATATCATAATACCTGAATATGTGAAACTGCCTTTGAAAATTTCTACTCTAGGTTGTGGTAGAATGAAAGTGTTGTGAGTTAGTGAATGGCTTGTTTGGGGACGAATGAAGAGATCATTAAGATACGTCGATGCTCGTGAATGAGCAATTTTGTGCATAAGGATGCATTTATTGTGGACAAGGTGTTTTTGGAAGGGTAGTAAGCCAAGATTTCTGATCTTTTCATCCGTAGACAATGTTGAGTCGGAAATAATAAACTTGGCAGCTCATCTGTACAGTGATTTAATCTTGTTCAAGTGCACTGAGAGAGAGAGAGAGAGGGAGAGAACGAATGAACAAACAAACAAAGAGAGAGAGAGAGTGGGGGAGTGCATGAGTGCATGTGCACGTGTGTGTGCGTGTGTGTGTGCATGCATGTAAGTGTGTGTGTGCGTGTGTGTATAAGAGAGAGAGTGAGTGCATGTGTGTGTCTGTATGTGCAAATGTGTGCACGTATGTGCATGCATGCAGATGCATGTGTGTGTGTGTGTGCATGCATGTAAGTGTGTGTGTGTGCATGTGTGTGTGTGTGCATGCATGCATGTGGGTGCGCATACATGTGTGTGTGCATGCATGTGTGTGTGTGTGCATGCATGTGTGTGTGCATGCATGTGCAGGGCTGGACCAAATGAGTTGGGGGGGGGGTTCCTTTTTGGTTGGGGGGGACAAATCAGCGAAGTGGCAAAGCCACGAGCGCGCGCCGGCAAAGCAGGCGCGCAAACTAGGGGGGTCTGGGGGCATGCCCCCCCGGAAATTTATTGAAAAACGGTTAAAATCTGTGCAATCTGGTGCATTCTGGGCCTTGTTTTGAGGGGTAAGAGCAGCATTGTTTTTGGAGACACACACAAAAAATATATATATTTTTTTAAACTCAAACCAAGGTACATGCTTTTTCTAGGGGGGGGGGGGGGGTGGTTCCGGAACCCCTGGAACCCCCCCCCCCCCCTGGGTCCGGCCCTGCATGTGTGTGTGCATGCATGTGTGTGTGTGTGTGTGTGTGTGTGTGTGCATGCACATGTGTGCATATGTTTTCTTGTCCCCTTTTCTCAACAAATAAAAATATATTGTTCATAATTACATAGTAACCAATAGTAGCTTTTCCTTCTGATTGTGCACAATAATGTAGGATACAGCATACAGGTAAATGGAAAAAAATGCTGTTTGAATATGTATTTAGACTTATAACTGATCTCTTTCTACTGGAAGTCTTCATCAAGCTTGAGTGCTCACATGGTCTGCACTCCTCATGGCAAACATGCGAGCATCGACGTGCATATCAGTGGGAACCACCCCACACTTCTTCAGCTCCTCCATCACCCAGTCCACCCGAGTCTGCTTCTGCTGGTTGGTTAGTCTGAAAGGGAGTACCCACACAAGAAATGAAGTGTGCCATCATCAAATAAATGCCTGCCCCATCAAAATCACCCAGTATCACTCTAGTGTAAGCAATAGGATTAAGGAGATGTTTTCATAGAAAAGTCATCACGTGCACAAAAATCTGAGAGACGTACCCATCAAAACTTTCCAGCCTCTTCATGTCCCGGCCCGTAAGACTCTCTGTCAGGTACTTCATGCTGGTGCCAGTCAACAGGTCCATGAGGACGTTGTTCAGGAGGTGGTTGTACGGCATGAGCCGCAAGTTCACCCAGGCCGTGTAGGCACGAATCTTGGTTCGCATCGACATCCTGACGCCTCGTTGTCTATCTCCTTCACAGCATAATCACTACTGTATCGGGTAGGAAATTTCAACCAACCCGGCTACATCCGACCGGGCTTTCCTGAAAATATTAAGTATATTATAAGCCAGCCATTGTTATTCGTTTTCTTGCCATTTTCACGAATAAGTTGGGTCTTACTTTTAGTTTTAGTGAAGAAGTTTGCACGGGAGAATATGAGATCGCACTCGGGTGATAAAGACGGGTTCCCGAGAAAGATAAAACCAAAAGTACCCTAAGTTTATGGAATTTAAATAAATAATGCGGACTGTTCTTATACGTCTGCTAATGTGCAACAAACAGAGCTTGAAGATCATTCTCGATACTTGGCAACAAGCCCATCGTTGTACTTGTAGTGGACCTTTATAACGACGACAGCACCTCGAAAATAATTTTTCCATAAATCAAGTACACATAAACGGTTTGCATCATGTCTAATCCTCATCAGGAGTTCCGTATCACGGCGTAGTTGTTCTACCTTTTCAACTTTATCCTCCTCTTCTTCCCATCTTGGTAACAATAATCTCAGAGGGCGCCATATGTAAACATCTATCAGGGGAAGCTACTCCAAGCCCGAGAGACACTCAATATGGCCGGGTGGTTCCTCCCAATATAGATCTAGGCGCAGGATTAGTAAGAATAACAGACTACTAACATGGCACCGCACCTGCCAAGACATCTGTTCCCGTTGTTTCCTCTCTGTTCTTCTTCTAGCGAATGGTAAGTCGACCCGAATACTTTAAATATTTGTAGAAACGTTCGATTGACTCTGAATGATTCTCGAAACGTTTTTCCCGTATGGAGATGAACAACCTGCTGACTGATTCTGTTGTTCCGTTCTGTGATGGGAGCATTGCTTACGAAAACACAGCAGTTTAAATTTAAAACCAGTCTCTGCTTTGTTCTGATGTATGCAATTTACAGACAACAGATCAATAATTGTCACATGCGTCACAATTTGTGGAAACGTGTTTAAGAATAAACGTATATTTTCCTGCTTCGCTGGCAATCGCCGTATCATTATGTTTGTTTGCTTCTTTTTCCTCAGGACAAAAACCGGAGACGTCTGATGTTCACTGGAAGTCTTTGGACTGAATATCGATGCGCTATGGTTTCCACTTAGATGACTTAGGAAACAAAAACGACTTGTTTCGACATTCAGGGAGTTTGGTGTGTTCTTTGGAAAGACTTGAGGCGAGTCGTGTTCGTTTCTGTTGACAGTAGTGTGTGCGTGTAGCTGTTTAAACAGGTTTCCCATCGTGGAAGGTAATAGACCTGTCTGAGACAGATTTCAAACATGGGTTTCCTTTTCTCGAAACTGTGGAGCATGTTCTCCAATGAGGAACACAAGGTCATCATTGTTGGCCTGGACAATGCTGGGAAGACTACCATTCTCTACCAGCTGCTTATGAACGAAGTCGTCCACACATCTCCCACCATAGGCAGCAACGTGGAAGAGGTGGTGTGGAAGAACATTCGCTTCCTCATGTGGGACATTGGTGGCCAAGAATCACTTCGTGCTGCCTGGAACACCTACTACACTAACACAGAGTTTGTCATTGTGGTCATCGACAGCACAGACCGTGAACGCCTGTCAATAACGAAGGAGGAGCTGTACAAGATGCTGCACCATGAGGACCTGCGGAAGTCAGCCGTCCTCATCTTTGCCAACAAGCAGGATGTCAAGGGCTGCATGTCTGCAGCAGAGATCTCCCAGCAGCTGAACCTTACCTCCATCAAGGACCATGTATGGCACATACAGGCATGCTGTGCCCTGACTGGAGAGGGACTGTACCAGGGCCTGGAGTGGATCACCAACCACCTACGGCATCGATGAGGGCAGGCATAGGTAGAGTATTGGGAAATGAGGGTACAGCTTTATCATGTCTTCCTAGTCAGAGAGACTGGTGAGGACAGATGTATCTTGAAAAAGCAATTGCGCAGTCCTGTTTGTTAATGATTGCAGGGTGATGGTCATTGCAGAAATACTGGGCTTGTCTTGAGTAGGTGATAATGATCACCTGCCTTCCCTGAAGTAACCTTTGGGAGTGGGGGCCTAAGTTGTTCTGAATGCTCTAGAACTTCATGCATCCAATATGATTATATGCAGAGTACTCTGTGAGTATTCAACTGTTTCAAGACAGAGCGAGGCAGCAGCATGGTCTCTTGAATCAGGAATAGAAGCTAAACATGTGAAGAAGTCTGCAACAAAACGTTTACAATAAAACTAAGGATTCTGGTGCTATGGTAAGCATATAAGAAAATTACTGACCTTGAGACAGCTCTCTTAAATTGTGTGGTGATTGGTTTGGACTTCAATATACTATAGTGAAAAATGTATTCTCTCTTCATGTGTTCTTCTCAAAATTTTATTCTCATAGTATTCTTTCACATCTGTAGAAACTGTGATTAAAATGTATTGTTTTTGTATATTTCTTAATTTGCTTCAGCTGCTTATTTCATGGATAAATCGAACTTTTTAATTTCAAAGTACAACAGACACCAACACAGATATTTTGTAGTGATGAAATGGCAGGGATTTCATTTTTGGAGTGACACGAAGCATTGTTGCATTTATTGCAGCGTGCCACTTTTGTGTCTGTTTTGTGAGCATGTGCATGTATAACATCAACACTTATATGTGAAGTTTAAATGTGTGAATACCACCTTAACATAAACTATACAACAGAAATGGGAAATTAAATGTCCCATGGGATTACACTCTTGATTAGGGAAAAAAATTAGTTACTTCTTCAAGGTGGTTGTTAAGTCACTATGTTTGCTCATTGGTTCCAGTCTTTGACCTTAGTGACCCCTAAGGCTCCTGGAGAGCTGAGACCCTAACCTGTCATTTACTTAAAGACTATTTTAGTCAGGAATGTGGAATTTTTCATTGTGGTTACATGTGATTTTTTTCTTTCTCATAAATGATAAAACCACTTTGGGTCATTTGAAGAAAAAAAAGGTACATAATCAACACTTTTGAAGAAAGCTGAATGCAAGCTTTTTTCTCTTCCACTGTTCTAGCCTCTCTGATATGTGACATTTCTATTTACTGCTTTTTTTTTTCTCTCTCTCCTCTTCATTTCAATGCATCATCAATGTGTCCAATGCATGGCAGCCACCATAGGCTGATCACGTAAACTTTCTATGGTACTGATTATGGGATTTCCACAACATAGCAGTGTGTGGAAACATGGGCAGAGTCAGGAGGTGCCTTAGACAAGGTGGACAGAGATGATTTGGCATCAAAGAAATAGTTCTGGTTAAAGCAACATGGCCACACAAAATGTAAGGTTGATAGTTTGGCTTGAACTTTTCTTTTCTTTTCTTTCTTTTTTTTTAAGGAAGAAGCCAGGTTGAATATATATAATTCAAATTTTCTCTTTCGCAGAAAATTGTGACCCTCCATCACAAAATGAGTCACTCGTTGCATTTTGAACATTTTGATATGTGTATGTTTTCAAAAAGAGCACACAACAAGCTTCTCAATGGTGCAATAATCATGAACATTTGACTACCCTACACGATTTCACATGACTTTGAAGATCGACACCCAAAAAATACAATGAAGAAGGGACTAGAGAAGCAAAAATAAAACAAAATCTCGAAGTCGACCACTACAACCCCCACCTCCTTTGTGGCCGGTTTGCGCAAAATGACTCGACTGCGCAACCGACTCATTTAGTGATGGAGAGTCACAATTGTGGTTGGTTGTTTTAATAGTGGATTTCCAAAGTGGTCATAGGGCAAGGAAGATGAGACAACACGAAGTTCATTGTTTACCATTATTTTTTTTTCTTTCTTCCTTTCTTTCTTTCTTTCTTCTTTCCTTCCTTCCTTTCTTCCTTCCTTCCTTTCTTTCTTTCTTTTCTCCATTCTTTCTTTCCTTCCTTCTTTCCTTCTTTCTTTCTTCCTTTCTTCCTTCCTTCTTTTCTTTCTTTTTTCTTCTTTTTATTTTTGCATTCACGATTGAAAAAATGGTTAGGGTTGACAGAAAAAGAAAAAACCATAACCACAAAGTTGTTTTTTTTTCCTTAGCTATTAGACAAAGCAAGAATCCAGACGACATTACCAGATACCTGCACTACAGCCTTATAGAAAGGTTTAGAAAACTGCAATGTATCAATTCAATGTAATGGAACTTTATGGTCTATCAGCCTTCATAGGCTTGTAAAGCCACTAAGTAATCACTAGAGTTGGTTTGAGATAAAGTAAGTCAAGCCTCAATTTTCTCAGTTAGTTGCCTTTTAAGAGTCAAGTAGGGATATGTGATGGGTCTATTCTTACTCCCAACCCACAAAGGGTTGAGTGAAATGTAGAAAGCCTGAATTTACTTCCCTTATGTTATAGGATGCTGCTGTAGTATTGGACTTTGTTTTGACCCAAGGTGTAATAAACCCTAAATAAAGATTAGTTAATTAGATTTTAATTGATGTTCTATGGTGTAAACAGATGTGTCATTCTCTGAAGTCATTGAAACATCATGTGAAATGTGTATACTGTAGTGTGCGGTTGTCTTGCTGATCTGTTCTATAGTTCTGTCACTGCCTTGTAAGTCATTTTTTCAACTCCAGACAAAGAAATTCATTGTATGACTGTATCTCATTTAATTTTCTCATTTTGTTTGTAAGTCAATGAAATTGTTCTGTTGAGGGTACAAAGTTCTGTTGAAATGTTCTGTCTGGTCACCAAGTACTTCAAGGCATGTTCATGAGGTATGCCACTTCAACACATCTATCCCCTCCCTGATAAACATGTACAGGGCCAGAAAAAGGGCCCGAGAGAGTTCCCATCTTTTGTGCTGTATTTCTGTGCTCATGTCATGGTGTAAAAGGGAATAAAAATGGCTGGAAACAAAGTGGTTTCTTTCTCACTGCTGTTTTGGAATGGATGTTCGCTTTTCTACATTTGTCACTGATCTTCCCAAATGAAGTCTGTCTGGTCCTTTTGATGGGAGAAGCAGTTTAGAGAATTTGCTCCATTCAGATAGCTGAACCATCAATGCACATAAATATTCTTTTTGATTCTAGGTTTCAAAGCCATAATGATTTTAATTTTAATTTTTATATCAACAGGAGGACCTTGTAATATGGTTTTGTGCAAAAACTTCATCATATTGTATAACACTCCACCTGTTATTATTTATGTTTCTGTCTTACTTGCAAACAAATCATAAAGTGTATGGTGTCACTGTAATAGGAGATTTTCACCTATACACACATGCAATACATAATATTGTCAGCTCATTTAAAAGCACTTCTTTCTTTTTTCTTTCTATTTCCATTATACGCATATTCAGATAAGCAGAAATCTTCAACCACTGCACGAACCAAGTGGCAAGAAACCCACAAAGGAGGAAGACAAACAAGGTTTTCAGAGGAAGAGCCCCATTAATATTAACAAGTGTTTCTGCCATTGAATCCTCCTGATGTTCCCAGGGGGAGGGCCTTATGTGGCTGTAGCTCCATGTGCCTGTTTGTTGTAGTGATCTATCTGCATGCTATGTTCTCATCATGAGGCAGAACCTGCCTGCTTCCCCCACTACTCGGCTGTAAGGCTCTGGTCTCTGATGTTCCGACCTGACTTTGCCACCATGGTAATTTCATTTTAAATTAAGTACCATTCTAAAGGAATTCATTGCACTTTATGATGATTCAATATTGAGAAAATTGCCTAAGGTATCAGACAGACTCAATTTGGGAGGATTGGTTGCATTAGGAAATAATCCCATCACTTTGATAAAGTCTGTATACTACTGCTCTGATTTCAGAACAGAGATGAGGAAAAGCCACGAGGTATTCAGTTTTAGACCATGGTTAGAATGAAACATTTCAGAAAAAGATTTAACAGTTCATTTGATGCAATTGCAAAGCACATGTCTCAAGTACGTACTTGATATTGCGGAATGGCTAAAGCATAACATTACCAGTGGACCATGCAGATGTGTCTGTGTAGCAACCTTAGTTCCTCCGCTTGCTTACTTGTTCAGGTGCTCACTCACTCATTTGCTCGCCATGAAAAACATACTTCATGACACTGATAAAATATTCATGCGCATGAGGTATTCTCAGCTGTTTTACATGTAGAGGCTCCTTCTGATCCATTTCGAGTGGTAGCAAATCCCCAAGATTGGCTTACCAGGAGTTTACACAGTTTCTAGATCTGACAGGTGACACCAGGTCTAAGAAAGTCTTCCTTATGTGATCCTGGATCTAAACATGTCTCAGACTGGGCCTAGGAACACTGCCCATATCTCATTTTTGACTAATAATCTGTCTACATTCATGAACTGTTGTCAGAATGGACCAATAGACTGTGTCAATATGAAGTTTTCAGATTTGACCAGTGGCTTGTATGCTTGAATGGTAATCTGGGTCAGAGACAGTTGTCAATTATGACCTTTGACGCTGCATGAGCAAGTAGTGTTTTTTCCCCAGTAGGTGGTGCTGATTGCATAAGAAGGTATTCCGTTTCACAGTTCTGTTCAGTTGGTAGCAATGACCATTGTTCACACCAATTCCAGTCACTGTAGATAGGCATATTCATTTGCATTTGCATGCGGAAGCACTTGCGTTGCTCCAGGTGCATAATCAGCATTTGTTCAGAGGCTCTGTGTAATGGGAATCAATTTGCATAGTAGCACCTGGGTTTTTATTCAGCATAATCTCTACAGTGAGTGACATTTTGAGATTGAATGGCAGAGGGACAAAGGTATGCTTTGTAAGTCATGGGTCTCTT
Organism: Theodoxus fluviatilis; assembly: GCA_034096865.1. Taxonomy (NCBI): domain Eukaryota; kingdom Metazoa; phylum Mollusca; class Gastropoda; order Cycloneritida; family Neritidae; genus Theodoxus; species Theodoxus fluviatilis. The sequence goes on along the minus strand of JAWQFJ010027510.1, from coordinate 214 downwards.
TGTTTGACTGACACGAAAACAGCATCTTGCAGGGCAAACCAAACAGTCTCCTCTCTTTGTCACAATACTGTAGAGAGGGATCAGAAGTTGGTGAAAATTTCTTCGTATGTATGTGTGTGTGTGTGTGTGTGTGTTCACACAAGCATGTTACGAATCGAATGTGGCGAATGGTGGTGTGCACGTGGTTAGGTTCTGACTGTGATTATTTTTAGCA
>JAWQFJ010027509.1:25000-41906 GCA_034096865.1 Theodoxus fluviatilis | reverse complement strand
CCAAGCGGAAAACGGTTGACGCTCCTGAGTCAAGGAAGACAACGTCCACCATGACCGCGTCAGATAACAATTCACAAGTGGAGCAGCACGTGTGGAATCCTCTTGATTGGTGAACTTCAATTGAGGGACAGACGAAAATCAAATTTCCACACTAAGCGGAGTGTCACATTTCAGAGGTGATGTTTCAGTCATACAATGAACTGAAGGGAAATTAAAAGGTTGTGGCTATATTTCAGACACTGACTATAGGAGCGATCGCAACTGCGTAAATTTTTTTGCATTACATTACTCGTGTCGTTCGTACCTCGAGCTTATTTGCTCTCGGACTACTCTTGGACAATAATTTTATGGCGAGGATTTTTTTTTTTATTTAAATCAGAACCAAACATGAAAACCTTACTCCAAATACGTTCAAAGAAGCCATTCCGAATAATGAGGAAGTAAACACAGTATCTGTAGGACTAACTTTTGGCCGAGCCGCTCGATGCGCGTGTTGATCGTATCGAGATAGAAGGATTTACTGAGTAACGGTCATGGCCCATGCCGTGTAATTTTATGATTTATTACTATAGAATTTCATAGACTGACTGTAGTAGGGAAACACAAACAGATATTGTATCAGCAAAAAAAAAAAATGCTATAGATTTCACTGATTTCCGTATTGCTTCGCGTGAAATTAACTGCCGTTAACCACCGCATGGTTCACTAGATACACATTTCACGTGCAAATAGCCTGGGTCACTAGAGTACACGGTCACGTGCATAAATTAGACAACCAAATTAAAAACTCGTTAAACAATAACAGGAAAACCACAATAATAGAGTTCACTATAAGTGGACTCCACTGTATCACAAATTTAAGAGAATAATCTATCATAACTAGTTTTCAACTTAATAATGCTCATCCTCACAAACGATGTCTGCCATGGTTGGGGGTAGTCCATCCTCCCCAACTGCATGTTTGTAAAAACCTACGTGATTGATTTTATTATGCTAGCTTTCCGGCATAGTGTTGTGAATTTTGTATCTTTATGACTTTTTTTCATTCTGCTATGATTGCAGTTGAGTTTCTTCATTGCGAATTGAAATGTTTTGGCGCACTATTTATTCAAACTGATAATAGAATTCCACATGCATCATAATTTACTTACTCATCAAAATTTTAGCAAAACAAAAATTGTAGATTCAGAGTTGCCAAACTCTTCAACTCTGATTCCGAATCACTTGTCATTTGTGATCAAGGCCTCAATGGTACGAACAATTTGTAATAAACGTCAAATCAAATCATTATCAAGGATTGCTGATAGCTGAGGTGCTGACGTGACTAAATCAGCCCTAGATTTTCGAAAATACAAAAATATGGCGAATCCCTACAAAAGCATACAATAGTCCAAAAGTTCCTTGCACCAGTTCAGCCAGATTTTAGATGTTACAAACTTCAAATGCTGTATTTTGTCTATGCGCTTGCTCAAACACAATGTAATAATCATATACTTACCTACTAACTTATTTTTCCACACGGAAACAACCTATACAACAAAACGACTCCAGGTGAGACACGCATAGCGACGCGGTTAACACAGTTAAGTCGCACTAATGGACAACTTCCTTGCCTTGAGTTTCGTCTTTCTGTGGTCGACAAATTTTAGAACGGCTAATAACGAACACGAACTTCTGGATGGACACGCATAGCGCGAGTAACACAGTTATTAGACACTGCAATGGTACCTCCTTGGCCTGGATTATGTCTTTTGGGGTCGACATTTATTTACGGCAACCACCGTTACCGCTTGGTGGCGCGGCCGTGACACCTAATTGTCGCCGGAAGTGACAGATGAATCATCTTATTGTAGAGGGATCTTTGCGGGTTCTGATCATATGCAGTTTCCACGAGCGGTGAGGCTTTGCACCGGCCGTACCTACCGAAGAGAAATGCCAAATGGCGCTGAATAGCGCAGATTGCTGAGATGTTCCGTGAGAAACTCAGATGGAGGAGGGAGCATTAGAGTTTCCGCGGCGTACCATCATTTGAACCGCCAGTTGGTGGGCGCTTTGTTACGACATGCCGTGACAAATTGTTGCGACAAACAGCACAATCGCGGGCGTCTGCAGCAAGCACTTCGGGCTTACCCCGGGGGGTCCCTGACTAACACACTAGCATACAACATGCTCAAAGGAGAGAGGGATATCCGTGTGGCAAAAAACAATACTTTCGAAGTCAGTTCCATCATACAAAAGCATGACCACACGATTCGCGACAGAACGACATTGACTGCCGGCAGAATACTCAAAGAGTGACGAATTTTGTGCCAAATGGCTGTCCCTTGAGCAAAAATTTACTACGAGTACAATATTTCGACGATTCGTCAGGCAGCCCACAACCTCAGGTGAACCACCCCCCCAAACCGCGTCAACTTGCACTCTACATCAAGTGTTGTCCACTGGTAAGTTCTATCTCTACACATTGGGGAAGACACGTGTTGGCTGGAAGCATATAGCAAATATGCGTTTTGATGTTAGTGTTGCAGCCTGTGTGGACGCAAACGAAAAGATAAAAATTGGCATGGGATTGCTCATTCTCCTGCATTATGCTCTCTACTCTCTCTCTCTCTCTCTCCATCTCTCTCTCTCGCTCTCGCTCCTCTCCTCGTCTCTCTCCTCTCACCTCTCTTTCTCTCTTCTCTCGGGCGGCTCGCGCTCGCCGTGGTTAAGAGTAGCGTGTTTGCTGTGGCTCCGCTCTGCCCACGTTAGTGTTAGGACACCCCTCTAGACACGATGCCAGAGTCGCTGCGGCTACCTAGTTTTACTTTGGAGACTATGCTGCCATCCTTGCTGTCGACGCATGAACCTTCATTCGTGGAAAAAGTTTACAGAGCCTGGGTACAGTAGTGTCGTGGTTGTGCTACGGTTCTTCGACGAGGACCTGATGGCCGAACCATGTCTTCGAATTCCGATATCAAGAAGGAGCGTGGAAAAGGAAGACACCGTCACAAGCGGCCGACGAGACCAACAACGGGCGCGGCAACACAGAGTGATAGGTTGAGCATAGAGCGGCCGCGACACTCTTTTGCGCCGAAAATTTAAACAATAAAATGGTTTGCGACCATCTAACAACCTCTGAGATGCCACGATGCTGCACGAAATTCTTGCCGGCCGCCTCACTCTGTGACCTTCTGATCCGTCAGGCGCATGTGTTTCACTCTGAAACCGGAATACTGCCGCAATGCCAGTCACGAGGCATTCCCGTACGATCATCAGCTTTCATATCCAGCCGCTAGTTTGTCACCAGCCTTCGGGAAACGAGGTTTCAAGTGAATGAAGTAAAGCTGCCCTTTCAAACTCACTGATAAAAGAGACTGGGGGATGGCCGTCAACTCACCGGAGGCAGATGGTGGAGAATCGCTGCGGGAGGAGTGTGAAAGGAGTGCAACACAGCTCTGAATACCAGCGACAGCCAACCAAGCTACATCTGCTGGATCGCCTCATATGATTGTGAGAAAACCTCTGTTTGTGGTCATCAAGCCGCGGTGATGCACCGCAGCTTGCTCCTGTTCCACTTGACCCCAGACTTGGGCCCATGCCTTCAACAGCAAGACTGAGTGTAAACAACAGACAGAGACACAAGACGAGACGCCACGGACGCCGGCCGGCCAAGGACAACTGTCTAGACGGTCCGCACGTAAGAAAAATGAGCTTTGGTAGATGACAAGACACTTCGTCCTACGTTGCAAATCGTGCTTTCCTCAAAACAGGGTGCCGGTTTTTGAATGACTTTAATCCGAGTTGTGTTCGCGTTTCACAATGTCGTGGTACCGCGTTCCCAATGTAGATAGGCCCGGTGAGCCCTACACACATTGAATTTGTTCAGTTTCACGTTCAGTTCCACGTTCCAGTTCTCTCTCTCTCCTCCTCTTCTCGTCTCTCTCATCTCTCCTCTCTCTCTCCTCTCTCCTGTAGCAATGTGGTGTGTGTGGACAACAATTCACCATCTCAACTGCTGGTGAATTTTTCTCATCACGCGGTGAGTGCCTGAGTTGTATTTGAGAAGTGACTGGTTGATGAAAATTAAGTCAATGTAAAGGATGCACTAGTGATGTTCGGTCCTACTGAATCAGCCTATCAGTGTTATGACCGAACATCACGAGTGCAGCCTTTACGCTATTTTCATGAACCAGTCACTTCTCAAATAGCCCTACAACTCAGGCACTCACCGCATGGTGGGAATAATTCACCTGCAGGTGAGTGGTGAACTGTTGTCACACTGCCCTCCCTCTTTCTCTCTCTCTCTCTCTCTCTCTCTCTCTCTCTCTCTCTCTCTCTCTCTCTCTCTCTCTCTCTCTCTCTCTCTCTCTCTCTCTCTCTCTCTCTCTCTCTCTCTCCCTGCCGCGCGCGCTCGCTCCATTTTGTGTCAGCGTCCATGTAATAGCGTGCCTACACATAAACTTGTTCAGTTCAGTTCAGTCTCTCTCTCTCTCTCTCTCTCTCTCTCTCTCTCTCTCTCTCTCTCTCTCTCTCTCTCTCTCTCTCTCTCGCTCGCTCGCTTGCTCCCTCGCTAGCTAGCTAGCTCGCTAAATGACAACAGTGACGATCAATTGTGCAATACCACAAAATTTATGTACGCATACTTAAAGTGTAATCTCCCTTACCATGATGTACTGTGAAGGCAATCGCACAGGCTCGAATAACTCGAAGGCTCCTCGATGTTTTGAACTTTTGTTCGTCGGGTTCGTCATCTGCATCGCTGCAGTAGGGCTCATGTGGTATGGTTTGGGTATTGAAGGAGATTCTTCATCGTATTGCTCGCTTGAAATGCTTTCAGGGTCGCTACACTCGCAACCCATGTCTAACGTGTTACAATCGCTTGGCTCAGCCATTATGTTTCGGCTTGAGGCAGAGTCTCTATGACGTCACAAACTTGCGCATGCGCACTGAATTTCTTAATGTGTTTTTTCGGCGAGGTGAGAATGGGCCGTTTTACAACGCATTATCACGGAAACAAAATGTGTTATGATTTTTAAAAGTTCACCAATACATTAGGTCATTCAATATTATTGTGTCAACAACAAAACTTAACCACGCACTCCTAGATCTTTAAAGGAAAAGTGCCGAGTTTCTTCAGAAGCGAAACAGCAGTGAAAACATGCTCAGTCTCGTTTGAAATACTTTTTTTAAAAATAGAAAAGTGAAGTTTTGTGTTTAAAGCCAAATTGTGAGCTCGCTTCAGGAACTGAATGAGAGGAGCAGGTCACGTGACCTAGATTTTGTGACCATTAGTGCGTTACTAGTGTGGCGTACTATTTTCTAAATGGGACGTAGTACGTACAAAGTGGGACGTAGTACGTACAAAGTGGGACGTAGTACGTACAAAGTGGGACGTAGTACGTACAAAGTGGGACGTAGTGCGCAAGATTCTTGGTGTCATTTGATTGGAAAGTGTTTAATATACCACTTAATTTAAAGTAATAGGAATTTTCAAGCATGCTGTTGTATTCGTGAAAAAGAATCGAATATTGTATCAAAAGCACTCCTAACTTATAACTTTTTCTTTAAAATAAGATAATAATAAAAACCGCTGGCGCTAAACCTCCAGGTTTTGGCATAAAAAAAGTTTCCGCGCGGATTCGAACCCGTTCACTCATGAACTAACAAAACAATAGTTCAACGCTCTAACAGGTGAGCTATTCGGGAACTGACATGAATAAGTGTTTGTGAAGCAATTATAAAGTTGTTTTCCGCAAACCCCCTCGGTTCGTTTTATGCACTGTAAATTGTAGAAAAATGGATGATAGTTCATGAAATTTGAGTGGTCTTGTACATTTTAGGATACTCAAGGTCTATTTCTGCCAAGTTTAATATCGATTCACTGCCATTAGGCCACGCGAACAGAACTTGGTAGTGTAGGCCTACTCTATCGCACTGCCGCTGAGACGGAGTGGCTGTTCTAAGAGTCGGACCGGCCGCGCAGGTGGAGACACCAATTTTGACTGTAAAACGGTATTTTTTTAAGCAAAGGCGATTTTTTTCTGGGGAGGATCACGAAAACTATTTATGTAACTGGTGAGCGCTCGTACAGCGTGGGAGAAACGCTGCTGGCGACGGGAGTGAAGGAAAAGGCGAAATATCGCCATTCCGTCAAGGGACATTTTAGGGGGGTGTTTTCGAGTTTACGACCTAAAAAGTCACTTTCTTTTCAAACCTCGATTCTGAAAATTTGATACATTCAATCGGACCTAACTTCCAGTAAGTGTGCAAAATGTCAAGGAAATCCGTTCAGTATATTTTGAAATATCAGCCGTTAAGTCGGGACAGACACACACAGACAGATAAAGCTGTGAGGACCTCCAGTAAACCTGGAGGGATAAAACCACAGTCTATGCAATTTATACAGCTCTTCTCCTTCTCCTCCTTCTCCTTCTAATCCTCCTTCTTCTAATCCTCCTTCTTCTTCTCCTCCTCCTCCTCCTCCTCCTCCTCCTCCTCCTCCTCCTCCTCCTCCTCCTCCTCCTCCTCCTCCTCCTCCTCCTCCTCCTCCTCCTCCTCCTACTCGTCCTCCTCCTCGTCCTTTTCCTCGTCCTCGTCCTCGTCCTCCTCCTCGTCCTCGTCCTCCTCCTCGTCCTTCTCCTAGTCCTCCTCCTCGTTCTCGTCGTCGTCGTCGTCGTCGTCGTCGTCCTCCTCCTCCTCCTCCTCCTCCTCCTCCTCCTCCTCCTCCTCCTCCTCCTCCTCCTCCTCCTCTTTCCATCTGGCATTTAAATATTCACCCGACCATCGATTTAATCTCTCTCTCTCACTTTCTCTCTCTCCCTCCCTCCCTCCCTCCTCCCTCCTCCCCCCTCCCCTCCCCTCTCTTTCTCTCTCTCTCTCTCTCTCTCTCTCTCGTTCTCTCTCTCTCTCTCTCTCTCGCTCTCTCGCTCTCGCTCTCAGTCGAGGTCGTGAGCTCGCGCCGAGAGGCTGCGTTCAGTTCGGCTCCGCCATATTTATACTGTAGAGAAAAATAACGAAGTAATGACATTTCCAGTCGCCGGACTTTCTGCAACTGTAGAAACCCTACTGACGTCCCTGCTGACGACGAATCATCTGTCGTCGTGGAAGATAGCAGGAGAATGAGACAATGTTGTCGTGGTACTAAGGCGACGGCGACCAAATATTGCTCGAGCGTGATCCTGTGCGGGGACAGTGGAAGAGAAAAACCACGTCGCAAATCCGCCGAGACCATCAAAGAGCGGAACAGCACAGACGACTGAGTAAGCAGCGAACATTGCCATATTCTTCATCTGTAACACTGTTGATTTTTCGCGAGTTCTAACGCCAATATTTGCGATCACCTATTGATACCCCGAAGTTCACGAAATGCACAAGCAAAGCTTTACTCGACTCCCACCGTGACCTTTGACCTTCCGAGTGCACATTCCGACTCATTCAGCGTGGCTGAGACTAGTGGATATAGTCTCAGCAACGGGATGGTCACGTGATAGCCTTAATTCTTCCATAACATGCATACCACCATTCTGGACACAGAGTCTCAGCCACACTGAATGGCATACCAGATCGTTGAGTGTATTCCTCGCTTGTTGTGATACAAGCGGATACTGGCAGCCATCTTGTCGTCAATTCATTTTCTAAACATCGATTTCCCATAGGCCTAAATGTAAAACTTGTATGCGGTAAAATTCGAATCACAAGAGTGTAATATTGTGAACTCTACTAATTATAAGGACTTTGAATACAACAGCAACAATTATACTTCATTGTGCGAGTAAGGCAACCAATCCCGTCTGCATAATCATAATGATAATCTTTTAGACCGATACGCCCAGAAACCCGCTGAGTGCTTTAACTGATGAGGAATCATTAATTTAATGTATGCTTAGAAGGATTAAACTTAGAAAAACTGCTTCTGAGCTCTCCGATGATATCGAACTTCGGAATCCGACGGATTCCTACAGAAGAATTAGCCTTATAGCAGCGGAATGTAGGTTAAATCACTTACCATCAGTCGATACACGAATGATGGAAGTGTGGACTCCATGCAGCAGCTCGTCAAACAGTGTGAAGACTGAAGGTAGTTAGACCACAGGTTCCGGCCAGAAAGCATTTATCCCTCCAGGTTTACTGGAGGTCCTACAGACTTTATCTGTCTGTGTGTCTGTCTGTCTGTCTGTCCCGTCTCCACGGCCTATATCTCAAAAACTACTGGACGGATTTCCTTGAGATTTTGCACACTGACTGGAAGTTAGGTCCCATTCAATATTATCAAATTTTTAGAATCAGAATCGAGGTTTTAAAAGAAAGTGACTTTTTTACATTTTGGTGTTTCAATGAAAACAATTCAACAGACTCCATTTTGCAAAATCTGTGACGTCATCATTTGACGTCGTATAACGTGACGTCATTTGCGAGGAGATTTTTTGAGAAGGGTGAATAGAATAGAATAGAATAGAATTCTTCGGCTTGCTTAGGCGTCCAGGGCCTATCGCCGATTCTGGTAGTTCTCTGGCTGTATTTTTATTGTTCTTATGGATACTAGCTGGTCTTTTACCAGGCCTAGTATGTCCTCAGATGTCTTAGGCCGCGAGGCCTTTATCTGATCTTTTGATCAGTACTTATGGCTACTCTCACTTTTTACTACCCTAGTTCTAACGATCTTAAAAGATCGTGCCTATTCTCTATACTTTTCTTCCGGTGGCTTATGAGTGGCAGAGAGTGGTATACGTGGCAACAGCAGCGGGTGGCCAACATCATCACAGTACATGTAGTCTTTGAACATCGTGTCAATTCTTTTTTTGAAGCTGTTTAATGACGAACACTGAATTTGAGAACACTGGTAAAGGAGAAAGAATTATCCCTCATGGTTTACTGGAGGTCCTACAGACTTTATCTGTCTGTGTGTGTGTGTGTGTGTGTGTGTGTGTGTGTGTGTGTGTGTGTGTGTGTGTGTGTGTCTGTCTGTCTGTCTGTCTGTCTGCCTGTCCCGACTCCACGGCTTATATCTCAAAAACTACTGGACGGATTTCCTTGAGATTTTGCACACTAACTGAAAGTTAGGTCCGATTGAATGTATCAAATTTTCAGAATCGAGGTTTGAAGAGAAAGTGGTTGACGGTCGTAATACGATTTTTTCCATTCATGGTCGAAACTTCGGCTTCGCTGGCTTCGAGATCGTTTTCGCCTTGCAGACGACTGCTTCGTATTCAAATCATCACTGCAAGGCAGCGCGAAATTGACCGAAGTCGATTAAAAAAACTCGTATTCATACACATAATAAACCAATTCGATTTTCTTTCTCAGATTATTCAGACTTTCTCCGATTATTTCGACCGTAAGATAGCAGTGATTTGACATTCGGCGTCACCGTGTCATGTGACGGTGATAGTTTCGTCTGCAACTCGCACAAGTTTACGTTATGGTTGAAGTAGATTGATGTTTACTTCGTCCGCTGAATGCTGTCAAGACTAATGCTCGAATGAATGAAGTATGATTTCCTAATTTTTCAGGATTAATACAAATGTATATCAAATACATCAGTTCAATTTAATCGAGTCAATTAATCGAGTACATGTCCACTAGGTCAAAAATGTGTTGAGTGGAACGCAAGTCAGAAAAGTTACACTTGCAGTCTAAACAACAAAATGAATACAGTGTTTGTATTGAAAAATCAGGTCAATCTTTTCGTCGTTTGGTTCCACGACAAGAGTATGAAATCTTGTTTCCAGCGAGATTAGGAGCTTCTGCAAACATGGCTGACAACGGTCAGAATGGTTATAGTTGCTTGATTTTTTCCTTGTCAAAACTTGTTATACCTTCAGATTGTAACCACCATAAGATTTTCTGCAACTTTTCAAAGCAAATCTAGCCTAAAAACCTACCAGTTATGCATCGTGTTATCAGGATTGACTCGTTGCTTGTAGAACGACGGTACTCGGTAGCAGTACCACACATGCACATGTCTGGTGTGAACATCTATAAAGTATAATACACTTCCTCCTCTGTGTGACTGTGTGAGTGTTAATTCAGCGTCTATGACATGCCAAAGGAAAACAAAACATGTCATAATAGGAGCTTTCCTGAACCTATCCATCATGTTTTAAATATATGGTCGATTGTTCCTGGGCCAATACCTTAGAAATGGATTTACATGCTTTACAAACACTCCATCATAGCAATTCTCTAATGGCTCAGCTGGTAGAGCGTTCGTCTCTTGGTCATGCATGACCAGGTTTGATTCTGCGCTGAAACTTTTTTTTCTTCTCTTTTTTCGAGAGGTTGTGGGTTCGAACCCGACCTGGGTTTTTGTGTTTTTATGTGTGTGTGTGTGTGTTTTCCCCCTCTTTTCTCGAGAGATTGCGGGGTCGAACCCGATCTTTTTTTACATTTTTTTTTAATATGCCAAAACCTGGAGGTTCAGCGCCAGCGGTTTTTATTGGCGAGAGTATAACCATAGATTGACGTCACCAGCCGGGTGCCATAGGAATCTTTTTCGCTTGTTTACTAGTTCCAAAGATTACGTATACACGTGTACATACATGTACACAATCCCACGTGCTCAAGGCAGTTTGCAACCTTATAGACGACGTTCGCGCTAAAAGTAGTTCTCAAATGATTTCCTGAAAATCTCATAGATTAGATTTATTAGAACACCAAATTTGTGTTTATCTATCGGAATAAATAATTGGAGTGAAATATAATCGTATCTCTTTACTCTCGATGGTCTTTTGATCATGTTGAATTTTGATTGGTAAAATCATTGGAATGTGAAGCCGAAGTCACGTGACCAACCTGTATCAGAGATAGTATATCTCTGTGTTCAGAATGATTCCGACTTGGAACCGTATCAACAACCCGCTGTCAATCCTACCTTGCAAAGATCTGACCATTCTTACAACTCCCAAGCTGGGCCTCTGTCTCCCGAGACTGATGTTTCCAGAGAGAATCATCGCAGGGATGTTGGCGATGTTGTGCGCGAGATGGGCGAGAGATATGGTCAGCGTTTGGAGGAGGAAGTGAAGAGTCACATGAGGCCAATTAGAGAGAGTATCGTAATACTCTGTGATCGACACACTTCATCGGAAGTCGTTTAAACTGCCAGTGAATCTCTCGGTCCTCCGTCAGACCCGCCATTTGCTGCTGCCGCCAGTGAAGAGACAAGTCACCACCCTGCCTCGATGTCAACACCAACAGCCGCCACATCATCGCATCAGCAGAGCCAGGGTTTCAAACATCCAGACATTGACGTCAAAGTACACAGACACATGGCTGAGCCAAGTGTGCTGCCCAAGAAACGACCTCAGCCAGCACGGACTTCACGCAGATAACGTGTTTCGTAAATTATGACTGTGAGTTCCTGTGCGCGTATCACTTTCATGACTGGAAATAACCAGTTCTGACGTTTTCCCTGCAGTTGGGTTTTCTTTTTCGTTGTTGTGTTGCTCAACCTTTGTAATGGGCCGGAGGCCTTCAGAGTAAAATTATTTATTTCGATCAATCGTTCGTTCTCTGACTCTGTCTTTGTATCTCTGTCTCTTTCTCTCTGTCTGTCTGTGTCTGTCTGTCTGTCTGTCTGTGTCTGTCTGTCTGTCTGTCTGTCTGTCTGTCTGTCTGTCTCTCTCTCTGTCTCTGTCTCTGTCTCTGTCTCTGTCTCTGTCTGTCTGTCTGTCTGTCTGTCTGTCTGTCTGTCTGTCTGTCTGTCTGTCTGTCTGTCTGTCTGTCTGTCTGTCTGTCTGTCTGTCTGTCTGTCTGTCTGTCTGTCTGTCTGTCTGTCTCTCTCTCTCTCTCTCTCTCACTTACCAACAGCCCACCCCACCCGTCCACCACATTCTCAGCTCCCCACTCCACTCTCATTTCACCTCACCTCGAATGCTGTAGCTTCACGTTGTATTTGGATTTGGGAAGGGGCAAGCATCATGGGCACGGCCAGGTATTGCGTTTGCAAGATGGCCAACTGTTCCTTGTTCCTCATGAATGAGCCGTCCTCTAAATCAGCCTTAGTCAAGCCTCGGGCCACGAAAGGAGTCGGGTCTTTGTCTAGGTTGCGCCACGTTGAAGTTTGCCGTCTCTTTCTGCACTTTGACCTTTCCCAACTTTGAATTCTTGCCCCACATCTCACGTCATCAGCAAGGTGCCGAAGAGTGTAAACTATCTGTTGAAATGTTGGCGAGTTGGCTATTGATTTTCTTTATGATCATACATCTCCCCAATGAATTGATATATGAAAATGAGGATTTATAGTTTGTTTTGTTTGTTTCTTTCATTTTTCGTAAAGTGAAAACACCAGATGCAGCTCTTTCGTTTCAATTATGGATTATTGTTAAATTGGAGTGGATATTTTCTGTGAACTTTTAGTTTTATCCTTATAAAATCTTATCCTTACTTTGGTTTGCACATAGAGCGACTTCAACACTCTACCTTTTAGTTTAGACGAAGACGCCCATACTCCAGAACTGCAGACCTTACAGACGTCTTTGACAGTCTGATCTAGCGGCAATGTAATTCCAATATGATATCTCGTGACAACTTCACGTAACTGTGCAGACAACTCTGGCGTGAATGACATTTCGATGAATTGAGAAAGTAGCAAAATCACTAACCTATAGATTAACACAGAGAGTTGGTTATTGGTGTAAGACATTACAAAAATAAACGTTTGCTCAGGTGAAAACATTTTGTACAAAGTTCAAGTTTTCAATTCAGGTAAAACGTCTTCAGTGTGATCGTCAGCGTGCATTGGAATGTTTTTATCAGCCATCACCATGCAACAGTGGGCTTGGCGTATACAGCTCCTGAGGCAATTTTTTGACAGGGGTGGGTGAGGGGTGGATGAGGGTTGGATGAGGGTTGGATGAAGGGTGGATGAGGGGTGGATGAGGGGTGGATGAGGGGTGGATGAAGGGTGGATGAGGGGTGGATGAGGGGTGGATGAGGGGTGGATGAGGGGTGGATGAGGGGTGGATGAGGGATGGATGAGGGGTGGATGAGGGGTGGATGAGGGGTGGATGAAGGGTGGATGAGGGGTGGATGAGGGGTGGACGAGGGGTGGATGAGGGGTGGATGAGGGGTGGATGAGGGGTGGATGAGGGGTGGATGAGGGGTGGATGAAGGGTGGATGAGGGGTGGATGAAGGGTGGATGAGGGGTGGATGAGGGGTGGATGAGGGGTGGATGAGGGGTGGATGAGGGGTGGATGAGGGGTGGATGAGGGGTGGATGAAGGGTGGATGAGGGGTGGATGAGGGGTGGATGAAGGGTGGATGAGGGGTGGATGAGGGGTGGATGAGGGGTGGATGAGGGGTGGATGAGGGGTGGATGAAGGGTGGATGAGGGGTGGATGAGGGGTGGATGAAGGGTGGATGAGGGGTGGATGAGGGGTGGATGAAGGGTGGATGAGGGGTGGATGAGGGGTGGATGAGGGGTGGATGAAGGGTGGATGAGGGGTGGATGAAGGGTGGATGAGGGGTGGATGAGGGGTGGATGAAGGGTGGATGAGGGGTGGATGAGGGGTGGATGAGGGGTGGATGAGGGGTGGATGAGGGGTGGATGAGGGGTGGATGAGGGGTGGATGAGGGGTGGACGAGGGGTGGACGAGGGGTGGACGAGGGGTGGATGAGGGGTGGATGAGGGGTGGATGAGGGGTGGATGAGGGGTGGATGAGGGGTGGATGAGGGGTGGATGAGGGGTGGATGAGGGGTGGATGAGGGGTGGATGAGGGGTGGATGAGGGGTGGATGAAGGGTGGATGAGGGGTGGATGAGGGGTGGATGAGGGGTGGATGAGGGGTGGATGAGGGGTGGATGAGGGGTGGATGAGGGGTGGATGAGGGGTGGATGAGGGGTGGATGAGGGGTGGATGAGGGGTGGATGAGGGGTGGATGAGGGGTGGATGAGGGGTGGATGAGGGGTGGATGAGGGGTGGAGGGTTATCGATAGAAGCCGCGTGAGCAGAAGGCAATATTAAATTACTATGCATATACTATTTACGCACAGTAATCTCCGGATTGAAATTCGGAATGCAGGGAATTATTACATTGGTCTCCAGTTCAGTGGTGCAGTGTGTTTTGAATGTTAGAATCAACCAGCGTGCCTCAAAATGCTGTGTAGCGATCGGACCTAAGAGGTCTTTAAATTAATGTCAAGTAATCTGGTGCCAGGGCGTTTTGACAATCTGGCGCCAGCGCCAGCGCCATCTCCATTTCCTTCCCTGGAATCTGTCTAAACTGACACCCGCATTCCGAGTTTACTCGTGCATCTCAGTGATTAGTCTCACTCTCAGGAACGCCACCCTGGATCTCAATCACGGTAACCCTTCTTGTACAGTTTTCAAGCCCTCAGTGTTGTCGCCTACATCATTCTGTCATGACAAGGTTACGACGACTGAGACGGAAGATGGGGTGGGGGTGGGGGGTGTGGTTCTGACGCTGCACTCATGCGAAGGAACAAATCCATCTTGCGTCCGTTGTTGTGCTACATTCGATTTTCACTGTTCTGTGTGAACAGAAGCAATTAGGGTTCATCTGAACATGCCGAAGTCGTGACTCTTACTGTCAATAGTGCAAAGAAAATAGCATCTCTCTGTTGAACCGTTTCAATGCGAGCCGAAAGAGCAGGGCAACATTTACAGCATTAGATCCCCAGAAAAAGCTTTCTGTCGTTTTTAATTATGGTATAACGCATCCGTTTTGGAGTCCATGAGAAGCGATAAACAACTACGACAACTAAATTATTCCTGCACGACGTAGAGTTCTTTTACCCTCACTAAACTACAAAGTACTCAACTGCAAAAGTCAACCCCTCTGTGAATTGGGGGTAAGAATGCTCTTACTAAACGGCGAATAACTAGGGAAATTCAAACGACTTGTCTTGTTTTAATCAACTGTGATGATTTTCATTATTAATAGCTTTACATTGCCTACAAAGGCCATCATCATCATCATCATCATCATCATCATCATCACCACCACCACCACCACCACCACCACCACCATCACCACCACCACCACCACCACCACCACCACCACCACCACCATCATCATCATCATCATCATCATCATGCGTCCAAAGCACTGCATGCTCTTGATTTCAACTCCTGAAACAGTGGTACAAAGGAGATAAGACCGGATGACACGAGTTCACTCTCCCAGCGTTTATTGGCAATGCGACGTAACAGTGACATCATGGTAAGGGATTACCATCTCGGCAGAGCAGCACAGGGAGAAGGGGACTGGAGAGGCCTTGACCTGTCTGAGCTACTTGAGCCTGGCAGGGGGAAATGGGGCGTGGAAGGGGGTGAGACAAAATGAAGCCTTCCAAGCGTTTACGTGTACAGGTCTTGTATGTGGTGTTTCACCCTCTTTACATGTCATCGAAGTGAATATTTTATATTTAAATTATGTTGCGATCTTCACGTGAAATTTGATTGAATTCGTAAGAGACATTTGTTAAGCTGAGTAATGCTCCTGCGATCTTATAAGTAAATTTGTCATATTTGATGTGTATTGAATTAAACTGATTTGTGATACGACACTCGCACGACCTTCACGAACACAATAAAGGTGCACAACGGTACCACGAAATTACGACACGTATGAGAAATGATGCTTTCAAGTATCACTTCTTCAGCTCCCTGATTGTTAACCTGATCAGAACACACTGCAGAAATGCAAATGAAGAGAGTGAGCCTACCTAATTCACCCGTTCTGGAGTACAACACGAATGTCACGAAACTTCAATGTGTAATCAGAAAGAACAGCGTATTTGATGCAACGGGACACGTGGAATGAAATTTGAAATTATTGTAGTACAGCACGTCATGTGTTCAATTTCTCAATCGCAACATCCAGAACTTCAATTATTGGCCAGGTGTTATTTTTATTTGAGGCCTGCAATGGAACGGAAAGAACTGATGAAAGTTGGGGAACAGCAAAGGAAAACAATGACCGTACCATATTTGAAATAAAGACAAGATAATCGTGCAGAGTAATAAGTGAGACAGAAACGCAACTAGTAAATATTTGTTGTCGTCTGCACACGATCACAAAGGAAAACCAGTTTGGGGCCAACATCTGGGTAAGAACGAAAGGGACAAACATTTCATGATAAAATAACTTTTCCTAACGCGTCGCGTACCAATCGATCGCCAGTGCTGAGAGAGCAGCGTATTTTCCACCGACCTATTGGAATGAGATGCATGGGGAAATGCGTACTTAATCAAATGTGACTTGATGGCATTGCCAGTGCCCGTCGTCTGGAAACAGTCGTTTGAAAACTATACATTCTTTACAGTTTTCAATTTTACGGGTCGCTTAGACTTTTATAGTAATTTTATTACGAGATGGAAAATTGCGTGGCTAAGTTCAATTTCATGTCATTTAAATTTTGTCCTTTCCGCAGATATGCATCAATAGACCAACTCGTTCAAAATATACTTAGGGTTATAAAACAGAACTGATTTGAAAATCAATTTTTAGCATGATTTCTCGAAGGCTAACCTGAATATGGCAGTAATGTTTACGTAATGTCCTCGATAGCAAATCTATACTAATGAAAAAACTTATTCTAACTCATTATGTGCTTGTGGTCGAAAAGCGGACTAATAAAGTAACAAAACTGTTGTGAAGCCTTCGTGATATTCAACAGCTCAACATAGACCAGAGAAGGCTACCGAGAACTCGAGAAAACCGCAGTAAAAGTCACGTGACTTGAATTGCGCTGTCAGTCTGGTGCAGGTAACTTGGAAACATCACGTGTTGCGACTTCACGCGCCTTTCAGTGTCATAGAGTAGTTGATTGAAGAAAGAGTTCACGGAGGTCTGGGCTGAGTTGGAGAGAGTGAGGCTGAGAGGACTGTGAGACAGGGGGGGCAGCGGTGCGGCTTTGTGTTGTCATGCGTGCAAGATGGCGTCCACGACCAAGGTCAAGGTCGG
>JAWQFJ010027509.1:0-20000 GCA_034096865.1 Theodoxus fluviatilis | reverse complement strand
AGGCACAGATGGCGAAGGAAAAAAGAAAAACAAACCCTAAACCTTCCTGATGCTTCAACTATGCGTACAATGCAACTCGGTTAATTCTGAATAGTGAACGGTAAATAACGACCCCAGCATACACATGTTCATAGTGACAACATGATGACACGATACTGCCTAAGATTACTAGGGGTAAATTTGAATTCAATGCAATCATCTGACACAACTGCGATTGCTTTTTTCTTATCATTATATATTATGAATAATGTACGTACACATTTTTCTCTATGGTCGAAAAAAGCTTCAGTGATGTCGACACATTTTGCACTCAATGATAGGCCTACTGAACAACTGACAACATTTGATCCACGGTTTCTGAGATGTAAACTCATGCCGAACCTTTCTCAACAACTTTCAAACGTTTAAGATCTGAAGAAAAATCCGGTCACTCATAAGTAACTTCTCCGGACATGACTTCGATTTGAATGTGTGAAAACTGATTAACTATGAAGTGATCTAGACGTTTTTAAAACCTTATTCTGGCAGTTATAACCCGAGTTGTGTAGCCGCTCTAGTATACATCTAAGAGTTGTAATACTGGTAAAAGTGACAGTCATTATACTTTGGGAAGGTTTTAAATAGACGGCTCCAGTGTAACTGTTGATCGTCTTTACATGCAAAAGAATGCACGTTGTCGCGGTCGCTTGCTTTATCTTCCCAGGGAAAAGTGGAGAAACCCGATATAAAGTTTGCTTTACAAGATGTTCACAACAAACTAATCGCTCTTCATTCAAGTTATACATTGCATGAGGAAACTTTACATGTAAGACGTTGTTTGTTTGAAAGAGAACCATAACCCTGCTCTACACCAAGCAGTCACTCCATTGGCATATTTCTTTGAATGATAACTTCTCTTTTGCCATAGTCATGCCAGCTTCCGTTTTTCTTTTCTTTTCTTTTTTAACCCACAATGTCTTTTCCTGACGAAACTTGCAACGTTCAAAACACTTACACGAGCCAACAACCGCGGTAAACCGTAAAATTATCAGAGACGATTGTATAAAATCGCGTGGGGTCGAAGAGAAATTATGGAATCCGGTATTTCTTTATCAAATTAAACGTTTCGGACGTAGTGTTTCACTGATGAAGGACCACGTGCGAAGCTTTCTATTCCGTCATCAAACACAGGACTACTTGTCTCTCGCATTGACAACGTCTTTCACAGTCAACCACCCCACTGGCTGGCGTCTCTCACTGGCGCACCCCGTAACCTTGATGCACACTCCAAAGCCATTAATCTTCTTGAGTTGTTTGATTCATGGCCAATACTGCCAGGCACTGCAGTTGCCAGCAAACTGACAAAACATCGACACCGCACTCAGGGGCGGCTATGACGGATTCGAGGGTAAAGAAACAGATGGGCGCCGTATGATTTGGCATTTTCCATGAACTCCAAACTAATCGCATTCCCCTGGGAAATCGAAGCTTTGATTGGGCCCACCTGCTAGGATACTGTCGACCTCCCCTAACCAGCCGACACTACTCTGGCGAGTAATTTGATCAGCCATGAGGAAGTGAGGTAGGGTGTTCCGGCCAGCGAACAGCCTAGCGATCATTATACCTAGCTCATTAGAAAAGCGTAATTAAGAGGAACTGACTCTCTCGCTCTCCTGTTTCAATCATGAGCCACTCGCCACCCTTTTAACAGCATATCTTCAATGTTCCACTATTCCACGTTATCAAGCGCAGACAAAGGCGCTTTTCAAAAGCTTTTAAAGAACGTGTTGAATCATTTATTCTCAAAGTCCGGGTTGGCGCTTGAAGGCGTCGTGACATGGCATGCAAATTCTGTGTTGTGATGCAGGAATCTAAGCGGCACTGGAAATTCATGGCTAATACGGTAATTGGTGAGTTTTATCATCCACTCGCGTCATCTTTTGAATCTTTTATACTCACACTTCGAGGCGGCTCCTGGGGGTCTTCGTGATATGGCAACCGATCCTGGATCTCGGCTTAATAAAACTCGGACGGTAATCAAGTTCCATAAGTGTTTTTTTTTTCATTCCTGCTCTGACACATCCTTACTTCAGTCCAGGATAAGGCCATCTTGATAGCTACTGGCAGTGGAAAGGAAGCGGGAGAGACACAGCTCCACGTGCTACTGGCAGTGGAAAGGAAGCGGGAGAGACACAGCTCCACGTGCTACTGGCAGTGGAAAGGAGGCGGGAGAGACACAGCTCCACGTGCTACTGGCAGTGGAAAGGAAGCGGGAGAGACACAGCTCCACGTGCTACTGGCAGTGGAAAGGAAGCGGGAGAGACACAGCTCCACGTGCTACTGGCAGTGGAAAGGAAGCGGGAGAGACACAGCTCCACGTGCTACTGGCAGTGGAAAGGAGGCGGGAGAGACACAGCTCCACGTGCTACTGGCAGTGGAAAGGAAGCGGGAGAGACACAGCTCCACGTGCTACTGGCAGTGGAAAGGAGGCGGGAGAGACACAGCTCCACGTGCTACTGGCAGTGGAAAGGAGGCGGGAGAGACACAGCTCCACGTGCTACTGGCAGTGGAAAGGAAGCGGGAGAGACACAGCTCCACGTGCTACTGGCAGTGGAAAGGAGGCGGGAGAGACACAGCTCCACGTGCTACTGGCAGTGGAAAGGAAGCGGGAGAGAAACAGCTCCACGTGCTACTGGCAGTGGAAAGGAGGCGGGAGAGACACAGCTCCACGTGCTACTGGCAGTGGAAAGGAAGCGGGAGAGACACAGCTCCACGTGCTACTGGCAGTGGAAAGGAAGCGGGAGAGAAACAGCTCCACGTGCTACTGGCAGTGGAAAGGAGGCGGGAGAGACACAGCTCCACGTGCTACTGGCAGTGGAAAGGAAGCGGGAGAGAAACAGCTCCACGTGCTACTGGCAGTGGAAAGGAGGCGGGAGAGACACAGCTCCACGTGCTACTGGCAGTGGAAAGGAAGCGGGAGAGACACAGCTCCACGTGCTACTGGCAGTGGAAAGGAAGCGGGAGAGACACAGCTCCACGTGCTACTGGCAGTGGAAAGGAAGCGGGAGAGAAACAGCTCCACGTGCTACTGGCAGTGGAAAGGAGGCGGGAGAGACACAGCTCCACGTGCTACTGGCAGTGGAAAGGAAGCGGGAGAGAAACAGCTCCACGTGCTACTGGCAGTGGAAAGGAGGCGGGAGAGACACAGCTCCACGTGCTACTGGCAGTGGAAAGGAAGCGGGAGAGACACAGCTCCACGTGCTACTGGCAGTGGAAAGGAGGCGGGAGAGACACAGCTCCACGTGCTACTGGCAGTGGAAAGGAAGCGGGAGAGACACAGCTCCACGTGCTACTGGCAGTGGAAAGGAAGCGGGAGAGAAACAGCTCCACGTGCTACTGGCAGTGGAAAGGAAGCGGGAGAGACACAGCTCCACGTGCTACTGGCAGTGGAAAGGAGGCGGGAGAGACACAGCTCCACGTGCTACTGGCAGTGGAAAGGAAGCGGGAGAGACACAGCTCCACGTGCTACTGGCAGTGGAAAGGAGGCGGGAGAGACACATCTCCACGTGCTACTGGCGGTGGAAAGGAAGCGGGAGAGACACAGCTCCACGTGCTACTGGCAGGGGAAAGGAGGCGGGAGAGACACAGCTCCACGTGCTACTGGCAGTGGAAAGGAAGCGGGAGAGACACAGCTCCACGTGCTACTGGCAGTGGAAAGGAGGCGGGAGAGACACAGCTCCACGTGCTACTGGCACTGGAAAGGAAGCGGGAGAGACACAGCTCCACGTGCTACTGGCAGTGGAAAGGAAGCGGGAGAGACACAGCTCCACGTGCTACTGGCAGTGGAAAGGAGGCGGGAGAGACACAGCTCCACGTGCTACTGGCAGTGGAAAGGAAGCGGGAGAGACACAGCTCCACGTGCTACTGGCAGTGGAAAGGAGGCGGGAGAGACACAGCTCCACGTGCTACTGGCAGTGGAAAGGAAGCGGGAGAGACACAGCTCCACGTGCTACTGGCAGTGGAAAGGAAGCGGGAGAGACACAGCTCCACGTGCTACTGGCAGTGGAAAGGAAGCGGGAGAGACACAGCTCCACGTGCTACTGGCAGTGGAAAGGAAGCGGGAGAGACACAGCTCCACGTGCTACTGGCAGTGGAAAGGAGGCGGGAGAGACACAGCTCCACGTGCTACTGGCAGTGGAAAGGAAGCGGGAGAGACACAGCTCCACGTGCTACTGGCAGTGGAAAGGAGGCGGGAGAGACACAGCTCCACGTGCTACTGGCAGTGGAAAGGAGGCGGGAGAGACACAGCTCCACGTGCTACTGGCAGTGGAAAGGAGGCGGGAGAGACACAGCTCCACGTGCTACTGGCAGTGGAAAGGAGGCGGGAGAGACACAGCTCCACGTGCTACTGGCAGTGGAAAGGAAGCGGGAGAGACACAGCTCCACGTGCTACTGGCAGTGGAAAGGAGGCAGGAGAGACACAGCTCCACGTGCTACTGGCAGTGGAAAGGAAGCGGGAGAGACACAGCTCCACGTGCTACTGGCAGTGGAAAGGAGGCGGGAGAGACACAGCTCCACGTGCTACTGGCAGTGGAAAGGAAGCGGGAGAGACACAGCTCCACGTGCTACTGGCAGTGGAAAGGAGGCGGGAGAGACACAGCTCCACGTGCTACTGGCAGTGGAAAGGAGGCGGGAGAGACACAGCTCCACGTGCTACTGGCAGTGGAAAGGAGACGGGAGAGACACAGCTCCACGTGCTACTGGCAGTGGAAAGGAAGCGGGAGAGACACAGCTCCACGTGCTACTGGCAGTGGAAAGGAGGCGGGAGAGACACAGCTCCACGTGCTACTGGCAGTGGAAAGGAAGCGGGAGAGACACAGCTCCACGTGCTACTGGCAGTGGAAAGGAAGCGGGAGAGACACAGCTCCACGTGCTACTGGCAGTGGAAAGGAAGCGGGAGAGACACAGCTCCACGTGCTACTGGCAGTGGAAAGGAGGCGGGAGAGACACAGCTCCACGTGCTACTGGCAGTGGAAAGGAAGCGGGAGAGACACAGCTCCACGTGCTACTGGCAGTGGAAAGGAGGCGGGAGAGACACAGCTCCACGTGCTACTGGCAGTGGAAAGGAGGCGGGAGAGACACAGCTCCACGTGCTACTGGCAGTGGAAAGGAGGCGGGAGAGACACAGCTCCACGTGCTACTGGCAGTGGAAAGGAGGCGGGAGAGACACAGCTCCACGTGCTACTGGCAGTGGAAAGGAAGCGGGAGAGACACAGCTCCACGTGCGACGAGTGACTCCTCACCTGGAGGCGCCAACGACTCCTCTCCGCACGGCGCTATTTGCGGCCCAGGCCCAGGAGGCCTCCCTGAGGAGCTCGGAGCCCATCAACTCTGGAAAGGTAAAGCTAATGGGCGGGCGATGTGACATTAGCGCCATTTTCTCCCTTTGTCCAGCTGTAATCCTCTCAGGTGCCCGCCAAGCGAGGACGAGGTTTAGTCAGTCGACGGACCAGTTGTCAGCGTCCCATTCCCTGCATTATTCGTGTACCATTTTTTCGCCTACAATCGTCCCGAGATAGACTGTTTGTCCAAGAGATTTCCCGCCCGGGTCAGACAGACTATCTCTGCTGGGTTTGTCGTCTTTGAGCACGGATTGTGGGAGATGAAATGAAAAAAGGATCGATTGCATTACGTGCCGCATATCAGTCATTATTTTCTGACCTGCGATATGTCCTTTTATAAGCAAAAGGTACACGTGACCATACGTGCGTCAGTCTATGTTTCTGCATGTCAGGCACGCACGAGAGACGTGTGCATGCCCGAATCCATGTGTACGAGGTCATATGTCCTGACAGAAATTTCATGAGGACAGCATGGCTAAAAAGTTCCGTTTTCAAACGTTAGGTGCACACAAATCACAGAAGTTTCAAGATGTTCCATCTGCTTTTTAAAAATAGATTATGCTGACTTCGGTACCCTTGTCTCATATTTGCATAGGTTAAAAAAGTGTATGTAAGTGAAGAAAAAAAAGGATGACAGCCTTCGTCATCAATTTGCACTGCACAGAGAACATTCAATAGGGAGCCGTCCATGCTCCTCAACACGAGATCATCATGGAATAGGAATCTACACTACCAAACAGATACCCGGCATTATGCACTATTGAAAGCCACCCAGAGAGTGCATATCAGCGGACGCCGCCATTGAGATGAACATGGAAAATATCATCCTGAGTCCAACACGCACTTTAAGAAATTTGGCCAAGGATTACCCGCATATGCGCGAATCGGATTGTCAGCACACTGCACATGCTCTATCTGATGCGATGTTTGAGAAAGAGCTTGACAAATGCTAAGAACTGGTAACGTGGTTCAGGTTCGCATGCTGCCGAAGTGTTCCTTTTATGAGATATTTCTCACTGTAGAGGCACCTTTATCAGCCAAAATGATTAAATTTCAGCAATAGACATCTGCTCAGGCTCGAGTAACGCAGTCATTTCAGAGTGAGGATATGAAACAAATTTGGTAATGGCTACTTAGATACTCTAAGTAACTCAGTGGCTGCATGAAGGAAAGAGGTAGTCATTTGAATTATATTCTTGTATACGTTATCTAGAATGTTTCAGTAATAATCAAACGAGTTACCTTGATGCCTTTTCCTGTAGCAACAAAATGTTTGAAAAGCATAACTTTTAGCCACCTTGTAATGTTTGCAGATGAGGAGGATGCCATGCGTAAAATAATTGTCAGGAAACCAGAGACCGAGCAAGCGAGCGAGCGAGCAAGCAAGCGACAGACTGACACACACAGAAACAGGGATAGAGAGGAGAGAGAGATAGAGATAGATAGATAGATAGATAGATAGATAGATAGATAGATAGATAGATAGATAGATAGATAGATAGATAGATAGATAGATAGATAGATAGATAGATAGATAGATAGATAGATAGATAGATAGATAGATAGATAGATAGATAGATAGATAGATAGATAGATAGATAGATAGATAGATAGATAGATAGATAGATAGATAGATAGATAGATAGATAGATAGATAGATAGATAGATAGATAGATAGATAGAGAGAGAGAGAGAGAGAGGGAGAGAAAGGGAGAACTGAACTTTATTGAGGCCATAGGCCCATTGCATGTGCACAGTTGAAAATATTACAAGAATTCCATCAACATTGTGCCGTGCCAACATCATCTTGTGAGCAGTTTTTCCACAACAATTTAAATTTGAATTCCTATATAGTAACTATATAGTAATAGAAAAGGAAATGGGGGGTGGACAGGTCACACTCTGCGCAAACCGGCTAACAACGTCACAAGGCAAGCACTTGACTGGAACCCACAGGGAAAAAGAAAAGTGGGACGGCCCAAACAGTCGTGGAGAAGGTCTGTCGAGAGCGAAGTGAAGGACGCCGGAATGACGTGGACCCAGCTGAGGAGAGCAGCACAGAACAGAGTGCTTTGGCGAGGTGTTGTTGCGGCCCTGTGCTCCACCGGGAGTCTACAGGAATAAGTCAAGTAAGTCAACTCTACAGCAGAGTAATATCTATTCTCCTAATTTTTGTTCTCTCATCTTAAACGCATAAAATATATACATGGCTATTGATTTTGACAATTCGAAATTTGTTCCCTGCATTACGTATTTACAGACACCCGATTTAAGAACCTTTCCAAATATTTTGCTCTAAGCTGCTGGTATGCCAAACACAACAGGAGGAACTGTTCCTCGTTTTCTTTTCCCTTGCAGAATGGACATAGTGTGTCTTGTGTACGTTCGTACCTCCTATTGTTATTTAACTCGTTTATTCCAAATCTAAAGCGAATAAATCCATCCCTGAACTTTTGTATGTCCAGTATATTCAAATAAATTTCGAAACCAAAGCTTTCTTTGAAGGATGCATACCAGTTATACCTGTTACTACTCCTGTTTTCCGATTCCCACTCTTGGATATAGCAGTCTTTCATTCTTTGCTTAAACTGTTTCAGAAAACGTTTCACATCATCCACTCCACTGTACAGCCACACAAAGCCAAAACCCAATTTACATAGGCAGATCTTCACCTTCTCTGTCCAGTTCCCTTTTGATTCGTGAATTCATAAGCATGACCATAGCTCTCTTTGGAAGCCTATCTTCCCCCATCCTGTTGAGTTTTTGCCAATACTTTATGACTCTCGAACTACTGTTGATTGCAATTGGAAAGCGTCCAAGATCTCCATTCACCATATGGTTTGGGGTTCTCTGATCTAATCCCATAAATCGTTTGCATACAAAAGTATGTGTTCTCTCTATTTTCACATGTCTTTCAAGACCCCACATTTCTGAACCATACAGGAGGATTGCTTGCACTTGCGCGTCCAACAAGGTAGAGAACACTTTTGGTCTCATACTATGCAGATTCCAATGTACACCTTTTTGCTTCACTCTGATGGCCAAGTCCTCTATGGTAGCATCTATGGACCATTTGATTGTGAACTCATAACCAAGATATTTGTATTGATTAACTACATCCAGCGGAACCCATGCAAGAGACCAGTTTTCACCCCTTGCTAGGTGTCCGCCTCTTCTGAACACCACTATTTTGGTTTTGTCTGAGTTAACTTTCAAATCCATACGTTCTGACACGTGCAAGAGGTTGTCTAACTGATTTTGAAGGCCAGCGGGTGTTGTTGATAACAGCACTACATCATCCGCAAACAGCAAGAGGAACACTTCCATCATTCCAGGTATTATTTGTATCCCGTGCTTGCCTTTTCTTCGTACGTAGTCTGCTACTGAATTGATGTACAAGAAAAAAATTGCAGAACTCTCAATTGCTCCTTGTTTTACACTGGAGGGGCAATCAAAGAATGCAGATAGCTCGTGCCCCCAGCGAACGCACGCTTGAACCTTGCTGTAAATGGCCTTTAACATTAAAATAAATTTTGTCGAAAGGCGCACGTCTTTGAGTACTTTCCAAAGCACCGAACGATTGACAGAATCAAACGCCTTTCGATAATCAACAAACACAACATACAATTTTCCTCGTCTGTCTCCGTATACATGCTTCAAAATGATTGCATACAAGACAAAAATGTGGTCAATCGTGGAGTGCTGCGTTCGAAACCCGGGTTGTTCAATGCAAATCTTGTTTTCCAGCTCCATCCAAGTACGTAATTGCCAAGCGAGAATGGTTGTAAAGATCTTACTACTAGCACAGACCAATGAAATGCCTCTATAGTTTTCTGTATTTTGCACATCTCCTCTCTTGTGCAGCGGGATAATGATTGATCTTGACCAAGCCTCAGGGAAACGATGGGACTCGTAAAATGCATTAAACAATTTGGTCAGGAATAGATGATTTTCTCTCCTGCTATCTTGTAGCAGCCTCCGGGTAGGCCGTCTAAACCTGGGGCCTTCTCAGATCGTAAATGAGTGGCATCACTTCTTATTTCGTCCTCACTGATTGGAGGATCCATCACTTCATGCGTTACTAGTTCATCAGTGCGCGCTTCTTTACATACGAAGCTATCAGTGCTATCGAACATAGTTTCAAAGTAGGATTTCCATGCTTCGATACTAATATTCGGTTGTGGAGATGGTCGTCGTGTGGATCTCCTAACTATGCCCCAGAACAATCTAGAGTTCGACAAAGCTCGTATTAGGGTGTTACGCGCTTCCGTGCAATAATTCCTTTTTTCTCCCTTGTTAAGTTTTTGTAATAGCGTCTAGTTTGCATATATTCCTCCCTGGCATCTGCAGTTTTACATTTCCTGAATGTTTTCAGTGCTTTCAGAGCTATCGTTTTACTGTCTCTGCACTCACTGTCAAACCAGGGAGACCGCGGTTTTACTATTGATTGGTAATTCACCTTCGAGAGAAAGGGAGAGAGAGAGAGAGAGAGAGAGAGAGAGAGAGAGAGAGAGAGAGGGGGGGGGGGAGGAGAGAAAGAGAGAGGAATAAGAGAGAGGAATGATAGAGAGAGAGAGAGAGAGAGAGAGAGAGAGCACCAAGGACAAGTTAAATAGGAGTTGGACGCAGAGGAAGAAGAGTTTGCGTCATTTGTAAACTGGACGTCAGCCTCGAGCATCCTGGGAAGAAGTATAATGAGAACAAGCAATTCAAACAATCGATACTTGTCTATTTCAGGATGTGTCTTTTAAGGAAACGGATATCTAGCGACATCTACTAAGGCACAGTGTGATTCAATCTTGCCAAAATAAATCGAATGCGATCTCTGGCTGGCGCCAGAAGGGGTGGGTCTGGACATACGTCAGTTCAGATCTCACTACCTATGTGGTTTGCTTTCTCACGCGTATTTGCATGTGTTTCCTGGTCTCTGCATTGCACAAGCGTTTCCATACTTTTTTACAATTGTAGTATTTCCGCCTATGTCTTTTTTCCTCAAATAACACACGTCTCTTCGTCTAGTTCTGGACGTGCCCTGTACTTTTCTGTGAAAAGAAAAACAAAATTTAAATGAAAAACCGCTCTATCTAAAAGTCCCCTGCCCTTGGCAAGTGATTTATGGTCCTACAGCAAGGATCTCCTTGTGCTTGAATTGACAAAGAGGAAGTGCAATTTTAGTGCAATATGTTCAAGATTTGATCAAGACAGCACGTGCGGGAGCGATCTGTTTTAGTACAGCTGTCTTTCAGTTAGTTTCCAGTTGAACCTGACGAAGTTTTTCCCCCAATGAACAATCATTTGTGCATTTTAAACAAGTTTGTTCATAGTATCTTAAAGTCGGTGACTAATGAAAAACAAAACTTGTCAGTACACTGACTGTATTTACCCAGAAAAGAAATATGGAAAGTACGGACTGGGACAGTGCAGCGGCACAAAACGCCCAATAGAGCGAAGTAACAGTTTTCAAAGGAAGAGCCCCCGTCAACAAGTGTTTCGGCCCTTAACACTTCCTGGCAATTTCGGAGGGAGGACCACACCTGGTCATAGATCCGAGTGCCCGTCTGCTGTCCTGATCTGTTTGCTCGCTGTGCGCGCATCCTGGGGCAGAACCTAACTGCTTGCTTCCACTTCCACTCGACTGTGGTGTCTCTGGTGTTCCTTCGGATGCTGTGTGCGTGCGTGCATGCGTTTGTGTGTGTGTGTGTGCGCGCGCGCGCGTGCTTATGTGCACGAGATAGATAGATAGATAGATAGATATATAGATATATAGATAGATAGATAGATAGATAGATAGATAGATAGATAGATAGATAGATAGATAGATAGATAGATAGATAGATAGATAGATAGATAGATAGATAGATAGATAGATAGATAGATAGATAGATAGATAGATAGATAGATAGATAGATAGATAGATAGATAGATAGATAGATAGATAGATAGATAGATAGATAGATAGATAGATAGATAGATAGATAGATAGATAGATAGATAGATAGATAGATAGATAGATAGATAGATAGATTAGATAGATTAGATAGATTAGATAGATTAGATAGATTAGATAGATTAGATAGATTAGATAGATTAGATAGATTAGATAGATTAGATAGATTAGATAGATTAGATAGATTAGATAGATTAGATAGATTAGATAGATTAGATAGATTAGATAGATTAGATAGATTAGATAGATTAGATAGATTAGATAGATTAGATAGATTAGATAGATTAGATAGATTAGATAGATTAGATAGATTAGATAGATTAGATAGATTAGATAGATTAGATAGATTAGATAGATAGATAGATAGATAGATTAGATAGATAGATTAGATAGATTAGATTATTAGATAGATTAGATAGATTAGATAGATTAGATAGATTAGATAGATTAGATAGATTAGATAGATTAGATAGATAGATAGATAGATAGATAGATAGATAGATAGATAGATAGATAGATAGATAGATAGATAGATAGATAGATATAGATAGATAGATAGATAGATAGATAGATAGATAGATAGATAGATAGATAGATAGATAGATAGATAGATAGATAGATAGATAGATAGATAGATAGATAGATAGATAGATAGATAGATAGAGAGAGAGAGATAGAGAGAGAGAGATGGAGGGAGAGAGAGAGAGAGAGAGAGAGAGAGAGAGAGAGAGAGATTAAACTTGAACTTGAACTCTTTTTATTAGACTAGCCTCCCGTTACCGTTACAAGAAAAGCAAAGTATATTGGACACTTACAGGTTTACGTGAGGTAACGAGGTTATGTTGGAGAGATTCTGGTGTTTGAAAATTAAGGCGTAGTGGATATACATAGCTTCGTCTCTGGTTTTTCTGAGGTCTTTTCCCTGTACTAAATGTATACAGATATTCTGTGCATTTCTCTTAAGATACCTCTCAAGATATTTCTTTCGAAGCTCATAATAGACAGGGCAATGTAAGATAAAGTTATCTACATTCTCAGTGACTGTACAAAATGCACACTTAACATTTAATTGGTGTCGATTTACAAACTGCTGGTTTGTCTACAGATTGTTGATTCCAAAGCGAAATCTAACAAATGCATTCAGGAACTTTTTTAACAGTCAGGCTAAACAAATACTCTTCTAGACCAAAATGACCTTTGAGTAATGAGTACCAATGGTACTTAGAACTCGTCGTACATTTATCATGCCATGTTTAGTACCAACAGTCGTTAAGTTTTTGCTTGAATTGATTAAGAAAGGCACCTTTGTTGCCAACACCTTCGTTTAGCCATACGTAGGAAAAACCTGACTGGCACAGGCAGTTTTTAATGTGTTCTATCCCGTTAGCATTGTTTGGAATATTAGCATTCGTTAACATGAGGTATGCTTGTTTTGGGAGTCTTGTTATTGGCATAGTTGATAGCCTGAGCCAGAATTCGACCGCCTTGAAAGAAAATATTAAATACAATACAATTAATTAAATAGCAGGCAATAAACAAAACACGAAACATAAAAGAGGCGCCTTGTGAAGCACTTCACTGTTCGTCAGGAAAAAACTGACCGGAACAGGTGTGTCTTAAGGGAGGTTTTGAACTGGGACATGGAATCGGAGTGTCGGACAGGGAAAGGTAGGCTATTCCACGTTACAGGGCCGATGTAAGAAAAAGCTCGCTGTCCTTGGGTTTTCTTTTTGCGACGGGGGACATTTAACGTTTTGGTGCCTGCAGCTGAACGGTTATTTCTAGCGGGAGTGTAGACAGTGATAATTTCTTTGAGTGCGTGTGGTGCAGTTTGATTGAAGAAGTTGAAACACATAGTGGCTAGCTTATACTCTATCCTCTGAGCGACGGGGAGCCAATGCAATGCACGAAGGAGTTTGGATGTGGGAGTTCTCTTGGGACATCTAAAAACTAATCTAACGGCAGTGTTTTGGACTTTTTGCAGTTTGTTTAGCAGAGTGTCAGGAATGCCGGCAAGAAGATAATTTCCATAATCAAGACGGGACAGAACAAGGGAAGTGACAAGGGTTTGAGTGGCCGGTTGTGAAAGATAGTGACAAATAGGATCATGGAGTACAGCGTGAAAACATGGTCAATTGTTGAATGCTCCATCCTGAAGCCCGCCTGTTCGTGACATTTTGTCTTCGTCTTCCGCCCAGAGTTGCAAGCGGCGCGTCAAGATAGATGAAAATATCTAGCTAAGTGTGTTTAGTAAGGATATACATCGATAGTTGTTTGGATTCATTCTGGATCCTTTTTTTAAACAGCAGGATTATTACAGACCGAGGCAGACAGACAGACCAGACCAGACCAGACCGGACCAGACCAGACCAGACCAGACCAGACCAGACCAGACCAGACCAGACCAGACCAGACCAGACCAGACCA
Source organism: Theodoxus fluviatilis (assembly GCA_034096865.1). Taxonomy (NCBI): domain Eukaryota; kingdom Metazoa; phylum Mollusca; class Gastropoda; order Cycloneritida; family Neritidae; genus Theodoxus; species Theodoxus fluviatilis. Next base: position 6,245 of record JAWQFJ010027509.1, on the reverse strand, counting down.
GACCAGACCAGACAAGACAAGACAGAGAGAACTAAATTTAACTATTTGTTGAAAGGGTTTCTTTCCTATTACAAATAAACAATACAAAACAATCATCTTCAGTGTTTCATTTACAATCCATTCCATTCGTCTCGGTCATGGCAACCTCTCTTCTCATCACACGGTACAGGTAGGTGCAAACGGCTCTCAATTTTGTTTGCTCATTTGTTCCCATAAATTGCACAAAACATCAATATTTTCATTAGCGTGAGGAACCAAGTATTTATCCCTCAGATCACTCACTGCTGGGCATCTGATCAACACATGGCATTCATCTTTATCCTCTTTCTGGCATAATTGACATAAATGAATGAATTATTGCTTCATACCTCTATTTGTGGATTACTTATCAGTCATGCCAAAACGAAATTTTACAAATGCTTCTTTGAATATTTTATTCACTTTGTACAGGTATGCCTCTACTCCAAGTATGGTTTAAAACTCCCTGTACATGTATATTGCATATCTGTCACTATTGTACAAGCCATTTGTCCACCTCACTCTATATCTACTTACAAAAACATCCCGCAGGTAGAAAAGAAGACTCGATCTGAACTACTTGATTTTCCCAGACGTATTCTTAATTGTTCTCTGTTAGCATAGCACGCAATCTGCCCAGTTGTTCCCAGTCGCAATGGTTTTCAAGATCATTCTGCACACTCGTTTCGGCAATCTATCTTCATTCATTTTGAGGATTTTAAGCCAGAGAGAGAGAGATAGATAGATAGATAGAGAGAGAGAGAGAGAGAGAGAGAGAGAGAGAGAGAGAGAGAGAGAGAGAGAGAGAGAGAGAGAGAGAGAGAGAGAGAGAGAGCCAGTCAGCCAACCTGTCAACCAACCACCCAGCCAGTCAGCCAACCAGCCAGCCAGCCAGCTAGTCAGTCACACAAACAGCACAGCACAGCAGCAGCAGTAACAGTAACAGCACGTGTTTGTGCTGTGCATATAGAATTCGGATGACACCTTTACGATGCCCAAAGAAATTCAGTACGTCACTTTAATAAAACGTTTTGTCAACACATTGTAAGCACGAAGGAAGGTTGAAGAAACTCCTTTTCAGACGATTAAAAAAAAAATTCTGTTTTGTTTGCACATGAAGCAATTACGACCATTCTAGCTCACTAGAGACTTCGCCTACCGGCGAAAGTATCTCTAGCCCAGTTGACATCACGTAATGGAAGGTATTCGTCCGAAATATGCAAATGGAGGTCACACGAGAGACTTGTGGGATAGCTGAGCTGCTCTCTGATATACGCCGTTAAAGTAGTTCTAAGACTATTTCGCACAAAACTCTTAACTTCCTCTTTTTGTGGCAATAAACGAGCGTGTATTCGATAAAATAAAATGTTTGTGTTGAAATGGAAACAAGTTTTGACATTTAAATGATGTCTGTAAAAAGTGGAGAGAAAAAATAGTATCAGAACGAACTATTTTTGGTGCAATGTTGTAATGCGATGGGTCAAGTCTATTACGCATTCATTGCGAACTGTGCCAGAGTCAATACTGACTCGAGTTCACAGAATGCCTTACGACACATGCGAAAAAATACCTGCGTGGTGGCTGGAGTCTAGGTTCATGTCTCCAGGTGTAGCATAGAGACGACAACAATGTTCTGAAGCGTCTGCAAAGAGCCTGGAGTTTGATATCTGGCACTCGACGATGAAAAGAGAGTCTCGAAACTCAGGCCAACCCAGTGCCTTACGGCAAAAGAGGCGGACGCCCGTAGACGAGCACCTGCTGATCCTAAAGGAGTCGTCAGCGGTAATTGGAACCTCGGCAACGTCGATTCCTTCGCCAGGTTAGGTCAGTGACACGAAAGGCGAAGCAGAGAGCACCTTGCATACACTTGTCTTAGATCTGATGAATACGCGCAGTTTGATGTTGAAGTGCGGGGCTGCAGTATCAAAGACACACGAATTATACACAGTCCCCAAGATCTCAGCCTCATGGTCTTCTTGAGCACTTTAGTTTCCATGGGAACGACCGTGACACGAATTAAATATTCAGACCGATATACGTGCCTTGTCCTGTTTCTCGTGCATATGCATTTGCAATACTCGAAAGTGTTCAAAATTATAACGATGAATAATTCAAAACCTGCAAGTTGCCATTCTTTTGCGATACCAGGCGACTCAATACATTAATGCAATCTTCGCTCCTACGTGGCAAAACTGAAATAGATGTAGGCGTGCTAGGAAAGGTGTGGACATCAACTTGAATTTCATTAAATGGTAAGTCGAATTCTTCATAGGATGAAGAGCTCTCGTTATTCTATTGCACCAAGACTTTATGTGAAGATTGGCAAATTGGTACAGTCGCAACTTCCAACTTGCTGAGCAAATCGAGTATTTCACTGGCGTTATAAATAAAAGAAGAACATTTCAACAAAGTACTTCAGCAGGGAATTCGATTTGTGACGGCGCTTGACATTGTCCTAGCCTCCAATAGGAAGACTTTCGAATCAATGACGGACGCAAGCATGCTGGAAGCAATGAGATTAGACCGATTGCCTCGGTCCCTACAAAAGACTTAATCAATTTGGGACTCATCCATTTTCGCTTAAAATGCCAGAAGTCAAAACCCCCTGCAGTAAGAGCCTGCTCTTCGTGCTGGTTCTTTGTTTTCTTCAAATTTATTCAGCGAAAGGTGGAAAGTTCTTCATTGGAGAGTAATAAGCCCTTGCTGTGTTCATTATTGGTGGGTAAATCAGAACCCATTTAGATAACGGTCTAATCTTCAGAACCTTTTTTCCCCCGTGAAAAACATAATTGCAACCATTTTGCTGCAATTTTCATAGCTTTCCTCCTCCTCCTCCTCCTCCTCCTCCTCCTCCTCCTCCTCCTCCTCCTCCTCCTCCTCCTCCTCCTCCTCCTCCTCCTCCTCCTCCTCCTCCTCCTCCTCCCCCTCCCCCTTCCCCTCCTCCTCCTCCTCCTCCTCCTCCTCCTCCTCCTCCTCCTCCTCCTCCTCCTCCTCCTCCTTTTCTTTCTTGCCGTAAAGTGTGTGTGTTGATGCTAAACAGTAATCACGACAATAAGTCACAAAAAGTCCACCCGATAAACTCTTCAGGGGGCTAATGTAGATTCTTATGCAACAACGTCTTTGTTTAAAACATTCCAGTCGAATTTCCATTACAGAGACGAAAACTTGTAAGGGATAGAAATCATTAAACTGACCTGGCATGGCCCTTCCCTATAACCTCTCAGCAAATGTCCGAGTGCTTTAATTGCTGTTTTATAGGCGCATTTTCTAAGACCCGTTACAAAGTCTGCATTTGTCGCCAGAAATTAACCCACCTTTGTGCTGGGCAAACGCCTGACGAGTACAGAGACTCTCGTATCCTTCAAAACAGACATCCTTTGATTCAGTCTTGCTGCCGTGAGTTCGCTCACGGAGGCGTCCACTGATTCCAGCGCTCTCCTGTCCAGCATGCGGGACAGCGGCCGAAAGCTACGCAGTGAGTAGTATTTTCTTTCTGAGGCGAAAGTTTAGTACTGGTAGTCGTTATCCTCTGTTTTGCCACACCGCTCCTCCCTGTGCGAGTTGAAAAAGGCAAATAACCAAGATGATTGGGAGTTGTCTTGCTCTTATTCTAACCAGCTCTTATGATGTTTCGTGTCCAATGGTCTTAGATAGCCTACAGAGGCTGACAGGCCGTAAAACTCCATCCATCCATCCATCCATCCATCGTATCAAAATGGCACCTGCATTGAGGCTAGGGAAATGCAGGCAGTTATTTAACAGTAAAGTTATGAGCGATGGATATTACAGGAAAATAAGCTAGATAGTACGCATTCTAGTTTACTAGAGACTTCGCCTACCGGCGAAAGTGTCTCTAGCCCAGTTAAAATCACGTTATGGAAGGTTTTCGTCCGAAATTTGCAAATGGAGGTCACACGAGAGGCTTGTGGGATAGCCGATCTGCTCACTGACATACGCCGTTAAAGTAGTTCTAAGACTATTTCGCACAAAACTCTTAACTTCCTCTTGTTGAGGCAATAAGCAAGCGTGTATTCGATAAAATAAAAGTTTTGTGTTGAAATGGAAACAAGTTTTGACATCTGAATGATTTCTGTAAAAAGTGGAGAAAAAATAGTATCAGAACGATCTACTTTTGGCGCAATGCTATAATGAGAAGGGTCAAGTCTATTACGCATTCATTGCGAACTGTGCCAGAGTCAATACTGACTCGGGTTCACAGAATGGATGGTACGAACCAGCATTCGAGGTCTCTCTCCGGTCGGTGTGTGTGTGTGTGTGTGTGTGTGTGTGTGTGTGTGTGTGTGTGTGTGTGTGTTATGTATGTGTGTGTGTGTGTGTGTGTGTGTGTGTGTGTGTGTGTGTGTGTGTTTGTGTGTGTGCTTGTGTGTGTGTGTGTGTGTGTGAGTACTTGTGTGTGTGTGTGTGTGTGTTTGTGTTTGTGTGTGTGCGTTTGTGTGTGTTTGTGTGTGTGTGTGTGTGTGTGAGTGTTTGTGTGTGTGTGTGTGTGTGAGTGTGTGTGTGTGAGTGTGTGTGTGAGTGTGTGTGTGTGTGTTTGTGTGTGTGTTTGTGTGTGTGTGTGTTTGTGTGTGTGAGTGTGTGTCTGTGTGAGAGAGAGAGAGAGATATGACGAGAGAGAGAGATATGACGAGAGAGAGAGAGAGAGAGAGAGAGAGAGGGAGAATGGTACGCGGACGATGGGGGAAGACCATGATTTAATCTCTAAAATCAACACGCACGCTTATGTAATGCTGAGGTGAAAATGCATGAATGCATATGCAAGTACATGTGTGTGTGCATGTGCGTGTGCGCGTGCGCGCGCGCCTGCGTACGATAGGGCTAGCGCGCGCATGCGTCTGTTTGTGTGTGTAAGAGGAGCTTTACATTATACGAGGCCGTATGATTCAAGAATCAGGTGGGAGGAAGAGTTTCAGTTCACAGCTGAAGGAAGAAGGCCCCGAACGGTAAAATTGATAAGGGGAGGATAAGGAAGAAAATCGTACTCAACAGCAAGCAATAAAGGCAGAGGTGGGATGTAGAAGCTGGGGGTGGGGTGGAAAAGCTGGGATGAGAAGGTGGACGGGTTAGAACTGCTCTGCTTAGATGCGATCTTCATCTTGATCTTGTGCTGACTGAGAGTAGCTATCAGGCGAGTTCCTGTCAGACCAGTCTCGAATCCGCCTGAAGTGGCCACTCCAACGTTGTGGCTGATAACGCCGGTGATGAAAGGCGATAACGGAAAGTAATCAACGGCTCTCTGTCCTGCTCTGCACTGCAGCCACAAGGTGGTCCAAAGCGCGGAATAACTTGACAGCAGCTCTCAGGGATCAAGTCTCGTAGTGCTTTAGCTCCCATTTTGTCTCCATAACCTCGTTCCCTTGCCGGGCAGACCATATAAATCAATTGCGTTTTTTTCTCTCTGTGTCTCTGCTCTCTCTCTGTGTCTCTGCTCTCTCTCTGTGTCTCTGCTCTCTCTCTCTCTCTCTCTCTCTCTCTCTCTCTCTCTCTCTCTCTCTCTCTCTCTCTCTCAATTTCAGTGGAGCAGACACACACTGTCCATTTTGTAAGGATCAAGTGGAAGATGAAATTCATTTTCTGTTAGAATGTGAAACCTATAAGCATCTTAGAGAAAAATATGTAAAAAGGTATACGCAGTAATTAAATAAGAGAGGCTTTACCTTTCTGATTGACGGACGAGGACACAATAAGACAAAACATGTTGCTATGTGTTTACATAATGCGCTCAAACGCCGTCGTCAACATCTCCAAGATGACGAGCAAATTTAGTTGCATTGTATTATTAGAGTATCCAGTCAACCGAGATTAAAAGCTAAAATCGACCCGATCTCCACCCCCACCCCATCCCCAACCACTCTTTGCTTGGCTGTGCTTCAAGAGGGAAATGTAAACATGTTTGTTAATTTTCTTCCTTTTGCTTTTGCCATATTAGCAAAGATGCCCATTTATGCAAATGCAACATGCTCAAAATGTGTAACTGTTGCGTTTACCGTTGAAATGCTGTAAACATTGTGACGGGCCGTCGGCCTTGCAATAAAGAATTCAAAGCTCTCTCTCTCTCTCTCTCTCTCTCTCTCTCTCTCTCTCTCTCTCTCTCTCTCTCTCTCTCTGTCTCTCTCTCTGTGTGTGTCTCTCTCTCTCTGTCTCTCTCTATTCAGAAGGAACAGGTAGGCATTCTTGGAATAGGTGAATTTCGCCTTCACAGTGAAATC
>JAWQFJ010027508.1:0-13527 GCA_034096865.1 Theodoxus fluviatilis | reverse complement strand
CTCTTTGCAGCCCCGGTGCCCCCAGGATTTGCCCCAGAAGTACGACCACGTATGTCACATGCAGCTCCACCCCTCCACGCCCCGCAACAACAGCGACGTGGTAGGTAGCGCTGACGCTTTTCATTCATGTCTTTAGTTTACACCAAATGTAAACATGTCTCAGAAAAAGTAAACAAACCAAAACAAACGCGTTAGCGGAGACACCTTCCTAGCACTGTCCTGACGCCCCCCTTTTCCGAACCACAAAGGTGTCTGTAATAAAGTCAACTTTCTATCAGTCAGCATTGTCTTGAAATCTTCATTGCAGTGCTGCTAAGGAATATCTGTTTAACACCCAATAATAAGTTAAGATGGAAAATTTAAAAGCACTAGATTCATGAATGAATACATGCAGTTTCAGCTTTTGTGGGCTGTGTGGTGTAGGCTTTGTGATTATCACCTCTCTCCATATTAACACACAATTCACTCTAATTCTTTCTGCTTTCGTGTCTAGGGGTATCTCTCTTGGAGGGCGGGATAATTACTTCACTCACTGTCCTCTCATGCTCGCATGACGTGACACTATGTTCATGAAGGATTTTTTAATCAGACTTAATCATGAGTGAAATCAAATTCAATGCAATAGGAATGAAAATGTCAATAGATTATATCAGTCTACTCTCTGACTGAAAAGTAGAGGATTAATTCCACTGACCCAAAACCAAAATTGACCCAATTACTCACAAGTTCAAGCAGATGAGTGAAGACGATTCTCAAATCTCCATCAATAAAAACTTCTGCCCAATACGATATCCACTCAGGAATGGGCATTCACAAGCACACTGTCAAGGCGCTACCTCAAGAGGAGAGGATAAAAAGGCCATAGACACTTGTGGGCTCACCCACACACATATGTACCCAAACTGACACGGGTTTGAACACTCAGAGAGCGCTCAGAACCAAACGACGAAAACTCGCCATGCAACGAAATTTGCCGTCATAGTCCGGCAAAGCTGGATCTTCATTCAGGGAAGACACTGTTCTTCTTGGTACAACCTTTCAGATGTTTAGGCGGGGGAGGGGGGGATTGAAGAATCTTTAACGTGTAGACTGCTCATACTACACGGAGTTACTTGAAACACGTCCATTCACGGTGATATCTAAGTCAACTGATTAGGTTTTCCGCGTTTTTTCAACTGAAGAGTTACACACAGCGCATGTGCCATCATCCTTAACCAATCAACTTCATGGTTGCATAATCGGTTCAAACCGGTCTCAAAGTGCAAAGCTTGGCTTGTTCCCGCCAAAACATCATTATGGCGAATGTCTCAAACAATATAGAAAAATGGAATAAAGGCTGAACCATAACAGTGATGTAGGCTATTGGATGTAGGCCATGAGATGTAGGCCATGTGATGAAGGATAAGGGATTTAGGCCAAGGGATGTAGGCTATGGGATGTAGACCATGTGATGTAGGCCATGTGATGTAAGCCATGTGATGCAAGCAATGTGATGTAGGCCATGTGTGCATGCGCCACTGAGCAGCCTTTGGGCTGGAAGTGCGCGCAATATAAATACATTATACATACATACATGTAGGCCTTGTATGTAGCCTTTGTGATGTGGGCCATGAGATGTAGGCTTTGTGATGTAGGCTTGTGATGAAGGCTTTGTGATATAGGCATTGTGATGTAGGCTATGTGATGTAGGCTATGTGATGTAGGCTATGTGATGTAGGCTTTGTGATGTATGCTTTGTGATGTAGGCTTTGTGATGTAGGCTTTGTGATGTAGGCTATGTGATTTAGGCAATGTGATGTAGGCCATGTGATGTAAGCCATGTAATGTAAGCTGTGTGATGTAGGCTATGTGGTGTAGGCTCTGTGATGTAGGCTTTGTGATGTAGGCTTTGTGATGTAGGCTATGTGATGTAGGCTTTGTGATGTAGGCTTTGTGATATAGGCTACATGATGTAGGCATTGTGGTTTAGGCTTTGTGATGTAGGCTTTGTGATGTAGGTTTTCGGATGTGAGCTATGTGATGTAGGCTTTGTGATGTAGGCTTTGTGATATATATAGGCTTTTTGTGTAGGGTATGTGATGAAGGCTTTGTGATGTAGGCTTTGTAATATAGGCTTTGTGATATAGGCTTAGTGATGTAGGCTTTGTGATATAGGCTATGTGATGTAGGCTTTGTGATGCGATCTTTGTGCTATAGGCTTTGTGGTGTAGGCTATGAGATGTAGGCTATGTGATGTAGGTTATGTGATGTAGGTTTTGTGATGTAGGCTATGCGATGTAGACCATCTGATGTAGGCTATATGATGTAGGCCATGTGGTGTAGGCTATATGGTGTAGGGTATGTGGTGTAGGCTATGTGGTGTAGGCTATGTGGTGTAGGCTTTGTGATGTAGGCTTTGTGATGTAAACTATGTGATGTTGGGTATGAGATGTAGACCATGTGATGTAGGCCATGTGATGTAGGCTATGTGAGACCATTATCCCTCCAGGTTTACTGGAGGTCCTACAGACTTTATCCCTCCAGGTTTACTGGAGGTCCTACAGACTTTATCCCTCCAGGTTTACTGGAGGTCCTACAGACTTTGTCTGTCTGTGTGTGTGTCTGTCCCGACTTAACGGCTGATATCTCAAAAACTACTGGACGGATTTCCTTGACATTTTGCACACTTACTGGAAGTTAGGTCCGATTGAATGTATCAAATTTTCAGAATCGAGGCTTGAAGAGAAAGTGGTTTTTTAAGGTCGTAAACTCGAAAGCATCTCCCTAAATAGTCGATTGATGGAATGGCGAAATTGCGGAATGTGTGACGTCATCAATAACTTGACGTAATGTTTATTTGTCCGTCTGCCTGTCAGTCCCGATTTAACGGCTGATATCTCAAAAACTGCTGGACGGATTTTGTTGACATTTTGCACACTTACTGAAAGTTAGGTCCGATTGAATGTATCAAATTTTCAACATTGAGGTTTGAAGAGAAAGTGGTTTATTTAGGTCGTAAACTCGAAAACCTCCCCCCTGAGATTTCAATTGACGGAATAGCCAATGTGGTCAAACAGAGTTATCTTTTCCTACTAAAACTTATACTTTTTTTGTTTCAATTGTGCAGTGTGCGAGTGTTGGAATGATTTGTATGAATGTAGACTTTTCATTGTAAACGCCATGAGCTTGCCTATTAGGGAAGGTATGGGCGTATAAGTAGTCTGTAATATTATTATTATTATTATTATTATTATTGTTGTTGTTGTTGTGCGTGAATGAGTACGAATGCTGCAATGCACATGTCTGGGGTGAAAATCTATAATACACCTCCTCCTCTGTGTGACTGTGTGAGTGTCAATTCAGCGTCTATGACATGCCAAAGCAAAACAAAACATGTCATAATATGAGCATCCTGAACCTATCCATCATGTTTAAAATATATGGTCAATTGTTTCCTGGGCCGATAGCTTGCAAGGGGGTTTAGGGAAAAGAACGTTATAAATGCTTTACAAACACTCTGTCATGTCAATTCTCTAATGGCTCAGCTGGTAAAGCGTTGGACTCTTGGTCATGCATGACCAGGTTCGATTCTGCGCTGAAACTTTTTTGTTCTCTCTGTTTTCGAGAGTTTGTGGGTTCGAATCCGACCTGGTTTTTTGACTCACATGCGAAGCAAAAGTGAGTCTATGTACTGAGCCGTGTCGTCCGTCCGTCCGTCCGTCCGTCCGTCCGGGCGGGCGTCCGTCCGTCCGTCCGTAAAAAACTTAAACGTTGGATTTTTCTCAGAGACTATTAAGTCTATCAACACCAAATGTGGCATGATGGTGTATGATGACAAGGCCTCAAAAAACGTACATAGTGACTTGACCTTGCTTCAAGGTCAAGGTCACAGGAGCCATAAATGTGGTCTCAAAAACAGTCATTTTTCACATTTTCCCAATTTTCTCCCACGTTATTGAGAATGGCGACCTTAGCTACAAGTGGTATATAGGTCAAAGCAAGCCCTATCTTTTGATACCAGTTTGGTTGACCTTGCTTCAAGGTCAAGGTCACAGGAGCTCTTCAAAGTTGGATTGTATACATATTTTGAAGTGACCTTGACCCTGAACTATGGAAGATAACTGTTTCAAACTTAATAATTATGTGGGGCACATGTTATACTTTCATCATGAGACACATTTGGTCACATATCATCAAGGTCAAGGTCACTTTGACCCTTATGAAATGTGACCAAAATGGGGTAGTGAACCACTAAAAGTGACTATATCTCATGGTAGAAAGTGTAAGGCGCATCCGAGGCTTTCCCTATACGAAAAGTGATGACGCTTGAAAAGCAGCGCCCATTCAGCGTGGCTGAGACTATAGTGAATATACTATCTCTGTGTTCAGAATGAGCAGCGCCCTCAAGAGGCTGTGGTGTAGAGCAAATCAAGGGAGGTAAACAGACCACAGTGCAACATGTAAATACAGACGATGTTGCGTGAATGTATCGGCGTGGGTTATGCGACACTATCGCGAGTGACAATATCGAGTGCAGGCAGCAATATCGCGTGCAACACTATCGCGAGTCTACTACTACCGCGTGTGTCACAACCGCGTGTCATACTTCAGCGTGTGTAACACTAACGCGTGTATAAGACTATCGCGAGTAACACGACCGCGTGTAAGATTAGCGCGAGTGTAATACTGTTTAATACATGTAAATAATTCTTAAATAATTTTTTATTGTTTGAGTAGGTAGCAGCAGAAGGAAAATTCCATTTTTACATGTAAATGTTTTAATGGCAATGAAGGTTTTGTTGTTGTATTGTATTGTATTGTACGAGAAAGAGAGCGTCGAATGTCAGTCACACTTAGTTTGTGTACGATTAAAACTTGTCATCACTCATAGAAGCTGCCGTGGGCGAGTGGTTAAGACGGTGGTCAATGAAGCGGAAGGTCCTGAGTTTGATACCCACCAGGGCCGCGACTTTTTTAAATTTTATTTTTAAAAAAAAGTGATAATTATAATTCCACATTATATATATATATATATATATATATATATATATATATATATATATATATATATATAATTAAAAAATTTTAATGTAATATTTATTTTTTTCGCGCCTTTTAAAATGATAATTATAATTCCACAGTCTATATATTTGTGTGTGTTGTTTTTTTTCTTCTTCACAGTTCACATTTATGAGATAAAATTTACAAAAAACAGAAACTAATCATTTAAACATGGTAATGTATACAAGTGCGCACAAATATATATGTATATATAAATGGTCATTAACACATGGCAAAGTAAACAAGTGCACACACAAGATTAATATCAAGACGTTACTTCCAATCAAGACTAGAACACAAACTCACAAAAAGAAAGTTTGCATGCGTTCTCTCTCTCTCTACGTGGTAAACGCGGTAGTGTTACGCGCGGTAGTGTTACGCGCGGGAGTGTCACATACGCGCTAGTGTTACATACGCGGTTGTGTTACGCGCAGTAGTGTTACTCGCGGTAATGTTATACTCGCGGTAGTGTTACACGCGGTAGTGTTACACGCGGTAGTGACGGTCGCGGTAGTGACCAGCACCCATCGGCGTGTTTCTCATTAATCCCGAGCACATGTGTCAACAAAATTACCGTGTAATTTGTAGCAAAATGACTCCCTGCAATAAAGCTGGTATTTATGCACCTTTTCCCCCGTCTACATTGTGGTATAGAGCTTACAATTGACACGGAATTGGTGAATGAAAACAGTCAAATTCTACTGTTTGTTTTCTTTTTTTTTAAATTCACACAACCATCAGACCTTTTGATGATATTCAAGTTTGTGCTGTTGGTGACTGAATCGTAAAACCAGACTATTGCAGCATGCCAGAATGCTAAATTTTATTCAGAAATTCATTTCCCCCATTGAATAGGGATTATTGAGCTAAAGAGCGTTGCTTGTCGATTGAATAAAAGGGAACATGAAATTTTTACACTGCTTTGCATATTCATAATTATTGTCAAATTTATCGTTCCTCTAGTTTTTTGTCCTTTGCTCGGGCTGTCCTGTGTTTAGCAGTCGCTCTGATAATTCGGTCACCAGGTCACGTGACGCCAGTCGATTTAGAGCTCGACACGGGAGACTATTCCAGCAGCTTCGTTCACGAAAGATCTGGAACTCTTGGGTTAGGTATGAAAAGAGCGACAAAGCGAGAGAGAGACAGATCCGACTGACACGAGTCAGACACGAGCAGCAGATGCGACAGAGTTAAGGGGAGAGCTTAACTTTGTAAGGAGCGAGTCCTCTGCGACACTGTGCGTAGAGTGAAGCGAGTACGACGACAATAACGGATTTTCACCACTGTGTAGCGATCAGTGTGTGAATAAAGTTTATCGAAAACGACCACCAGTGTTTGTCACTTCGATTTCCCAGCGCAAGCCAGGAAAACCCCCGCACAACAAGAGTAGAGTGCAACATTGTCTTATAGTCTGCCCCACTGACAGTCATCACACACACACGTAGATCCGCCGTAGACTCGAGTCTCAACTGTACAGTGTCCCATCAACTGTAAAGCTTCGCTTTACGCTGGCAATCCTTGATTCTGCTGTACAAACCACCACTACTGTTAACACAGTAACTATGCCTGGTAAGGTGAAGGGTTCTTGTAAGCAATTTTACTGTAAAATACAATTAAAAAAACTCAGCATTACTCTATATGTTTACTGCAGCACCACCACAGCCGCTTCGGGGCTCTAACGTCACTCGTTTCGCACAGACGCGCGTTATGATCGTTCTTTGTGTACTTACGTTCTTTGGTCTGACATAGAATTAGGTCAGTATCTAAACGCAACTCGCAAGGATTACAATGGGTTCTATCTATAGGCAGCCAATCAACAGAAACCGCGCGAAATGGGTAATGTCTCGCGACCAATCAGCGCCCGGCTTCGTAGGGCTTGAGACGCGTGTATCAATACTATACTTGGGCACAAGAAACTGGGCGTGATAAACTTACATCATTGCGAAATATGATCGACCGATTCAAGCAAGATACTCTCTCTCTCAGTACCACTCTCAGCTGCTGTTTCTTCTGGTACACAATTGATCGCTTTTCAGGATTTTTTTCATCATAAAACAGCGCCGTTTTCATTGAGAGTACTGTAAACAACTTAGGTGGAAGCTGACCAATGGGTGAAGTGCGCACGGTTATCTCTTTAGCGTTGAGTAAGTTAATTAGGTGGAGGTTTGTCACCCCTTGAAGCTGACCAATGGAGGAAGTGTGAAGGGCATTCTCTTCAGCTTTGTGTGAGACTTTCTGTGTTGAATTCACTGTTCCTGTTATTGTTTTCGTGTCGTATCATCCAAGATAATAGTTCAGGAAACAAACTGTTCAACTGTGATTACTTTTCCGTTCCAACACTCCCATCCCTTCCCCCCAAGGAAAAAGTGCAGTTAAATGCACAGGCATTCTATTACTAACTGTCAGAGATTTCGTCAGATAGTTCTGTCTGCAGGCGCAGTTCTCTAGTCTCTTTCCTTATAGAATTTTCTTTTATTAGTTTCAGTTGTGTTTTCTTGTACACCTTTTTGCTGTGATAGTTTCTAATTCATGAACTCTATTTTTAAGGTCTGGTGCCATGGGTGGCGCTAATTTTGAGGACAGAGCGATTCTGCCTTCACTACCTAGTTCGCACAATGTATGGTTGCATGCTAACCCCTCATCTTAATCATTGCCCATTAAAATTGTGATTTTTAACTGTTTTCAACAAAGAGCAATGACATCAACAACGAGTCCGATAGGCGGGAAAACAATAATGTCCTCCCCATTCAGGATGTCCAACTGAGGAGTGGTCTCCTCTTCATTCAGGGGGCCCAACTGGGGAGTGATCTACCCTTTCAAGGTGTCCAACTGGGGTATTATCTCACCTTTCAAGGTGTCCAACTGGGGAATTATCTCCCCCTTTCAAGGTGTCCAACTGAGGAGTGATCTACCCTTTCAAGGTGTCCAACTGGGGTATTATCTCCCCCTTTCAGGGTGTCCAACTGAGGAGTGATCTTCTCTTTCAAGGTGTCCAACTGGCGAGTTATCTCCCCTTTAAGGGTGTCCAACTGAGAAGTGGTCTCCCCATTCAGGGTGTCCAACTGGCGAGTTATCTCCTCTTTAAGGGTGTCCATCTGAGGAGTGGTCTCCCCATTCAGGGTGTCCATCTGAAGAGTCGTCTCCCCATTCAGGGTGTCCAATTGAGAAGTGGTCTCCTCTTTCAGGATGTCCAACTCAGGAGTGGTCTCCCCTTTCAGGATGTCCAACTCAGGAGTGGTCTCCCCTTTCAGGGTGTCCAACTGAGGAGTGGTCTCCTCTTTCAGGGTGTCCAACTCAGGAGTGGTCTTCTCTTTCAGGGTGTCCAACTCAGGAGTGGTCTTCTCTTTCAGGGTGTCAAATTGACAAGTGGTCTCCCCATTCAGGGTGTCCCACTGAGGAGTGGTCTCCTCTTTCAGCGTGTCCAACTCAGGAGAGGTCTCCCCTTTCAGGGTGTCCAACTTAGGAGTGGTCTGCTCTTTCAGGGTGTCTAACTGAGGAGTGGTCTCCTCTTTCAGGGTGTCCAACTGAGGAGTGGTCTGCTCTTTCAGGGTGTCCAACTCAGGAGTGGTCTCCTCTTTCAGGGTGTCCAACTGAGGAGTGGTCTCCCCTTTCAGGGTGTCCAACTCAGGAGTGGTCTCCCCTTTCAGGGTGTCCAACTCAGGAGTGGTCTTCCCTTTCAGGGTGTCCAACTCAGGAGGGGTCTCCCCTTTCAGGGTGTCCAACTGAGGAGTGGTCTCCCCTTTCAGGGTGTCCAACTGAGGAGTGGTCTCCCCTTTCAGGGTGTCCAACTGAGGAGTGGTCTTCTCTTTCAGGGTGTCCAACTCAGGAGTGGTCTCCCCTTTCAGGGTGTCCAACTCAGGAGTGGTCTCCCCTTTCAGGGTGTCCAACTCAGGAGTGGTCTCCTCTTTCAGGGTGTCCAACTGAGGAGTGGTCTCCTCTTTCAGGGTGTCCAACTGAGGAGTAAAGTCAATATGACGAATTGTAATGGAATCGATCCGCTGTATTTGCTGAACGTTCTCTACTTCCGTGTGTTTCCCATTGCACTGAGAGCAGTGGCGAAACGAATAGCAAGTAGCCGCTGGCTCTGGTTCATTGTCATCCACTACAGGTCAGTATCCTGCATTGCCAACGTGGCAGTGTTTTGCGGGCTTTGTTGTTGCTTGTTTGTTTGTTTGTTTGTTTTCCCTTGAACTGTCACGAACCTTTGACGCTAAACTGATGTGTGAAGTTATGCAGCCGATCGCATGCACTGTGTGACGGGCTTGAGGCCTACTGATAACGTTTTTCGTTCGACTGTAACTGTTTTTGCCTTGTCTTGCATTGCCTTGCCTTGCCTTGCCTTGCCTTGCCTTGCCTTGCCTTGCCTTGTCTTGCCTTGCCTTGCCTTGCCTTGCCTTGCCTTGCCTTGCCTGGTCTGGCCTGGCCTTGCCTTGCCTTGCCTTGCCTTGCCTTGCCTTGTCTTTTCTTACTTCACTCCGGATGGAGACGTCCGGGCGCCGTCCTGACAGTGCTCACGAGTCTGCTTCACATAGTCTTGTCACGTGCCAGGGTCTCAGCCAATGGCTTCTGTCTCCACTCCTCAAAACTGTCCGCCTGTTGCCTCCCCTGTTTCGCCCTCCGTCTCCTTCCCTCCACCGATCCCTGGAAAACGCTCTTTGCACGGCCACAGGATCTCGTGACGTGGCCATACTGTAATGAGTTTTTTTTCTTCACTGTTGTAAAACTCGTAACATTCCACAATAATAAGAAGCTCTCTCACTCTCTCTCTCTCTCTCTCTCTCTCTCTCTCTCTCTCTCTCTCTCTCTCTCTCTCTCTCTCTCTCCCCCTCTCTCTCTCTCGCACCGGCAGATACGGGTACGGCCGAGGCCCGGACACAGCAACTGACAATGGTAATGTGAATGACTACGTTTCCGAACTTTCCACTTCATTTCGCCTTTTGGTATGGAACGTTGAAGGTTTGATTCCCAAATTTGATGAACCCGATTTCATCGAAGTATTGAAATCTGCAACTTTCTCATGTTTATGCGAAACTTTTGTGTATAGCATAGACCTGTCTCATTGCTTACCCGATTACAACTGTTTTCTATCACCTGCAAAAAAACTTTCAGTTAAAGGTCGTCCGTCTGGAGGAATAGTTTGTTTAATTCATCAGTCCATAGCACGGTTCTTCAAGTTGCTAAAGTGTAGTTATGAAAATATACTTGTATTTAAAGTGTGCAAGGAGCTTTTTGGTGTTGAAAGAGATGTCCTGATGTTCAATTTATACATCCCGCCAATCGGCTCCCCGTATTATGAAGGAAGTGATGAAAATAATGGAATAGACATCCTAGGCAACTGCATTTTAGAGATGACAGAAGCACACAACAATTGTTCGTTACTTCTTTGTGGGGACTTCAACGCAAGGACTGGGTCCATGAACACTACTAATGACAATTATTTGGGTGATATGCGCTCCTGTACACTCGACGACATACGGTCATCATCCGACATAACTATTAATGGGTTTGGCAAATCCCTACTGGAACTGTGTATTGCTTTTGACTTGACTATTCTCAACGGCTGTGTCGACACAGAGAATTCCTGCGGTTATACGTTTGTATCACCACGTGGTTGTAGCGTAATAGATTATTGTATTGCAACAGATGACATTTTATCTTGCTGTGTGTCGTTTGGAATCGGTGAGCTGGCATTGTCTTCACATATGTATCTGAATTTGATTTTTATGAGTCAACATTGTGTTGACAGAGGGCATGAGCAGTTCTCTGGTGCAACTATTAAGATTATATGGAATTCGGGCCGAGCTGAAGAATTTAACATGAATGTCCAGCAGGGGTTGACTCAGTTCACTGATAAATCCTATTGGGAAGAAAGTAGCTTCGATGTGAACTCTGCCACGAGAGATTTGACAACGTGTTTGGTAGATGCGGCTGATTTTATGAAGAAGCGGGTTTGGCAGGGTAATCATAGCTTGCTAAACAGATGGTATGATAAAGACTGTGTTGAAGCAAAAAAGTCGGCGAACAAGCAGTTGGGAAAATTTCTTCGCTCCAGAGACGTGAAAGATAGGGAAGCCTACACAAAAAAGCGAAATTACTACAAGCAGTTGATCAGGTTGAAAAAAGGCAATTTCAGACAATCATTTACAGAGTATCTGAACGCTAATATTGCTGATTCAACAGTGTTTTGGAAACAAATCAGGTCTATAAACGGTAGACACAAAATACTACCAAACATAGATCCTAACGCATGGGCAGATCACTTCCAGAATGTGTACAGTTTGCCTGATAGGACAGAAGCGATAGAAACAATATGTCATAGACAACTAAGTGTCCCAGATGACAGTGTTTTAAACTCTGAAATAACAAATACTGAGATATCTACAGCCATCAGACAGCTGCGGTCTAGATCAGCTCCAGGGGCGGATGGTGTACTCTCTGAGATGCTAAAGTGTACAGGGTCAGTGCTTTTGCCTCTGCTGTTTAAGCTTTTTAATGAGATCTTTAGACAGGCCTCTTTCCCTACAATCTGGTGCAATTCCTTAATTGTGCCTATACACAAGAAGGGTGAACTGAATGTACTAGATAACTACAGGGGTATTTCTCTATGCAGTTCCCTAAGTAAAGTTTTTCTCCACATTCTGAATGTGAGGCTTCAGGCTTGGGCAGATGAGAATGAGCTTATCGGTGAGGAGCAAGCGGGATGCAGAAGAGGATATTCTACAGTGGATAATGTGTTTGTTTTACACAGTATAGTTCAGAAATATCTCCAGAGACGAAGGAAAGTGTATGCTCTATTTGTTGATTTTTAAAAAGCTTTTGACACTGTGAACAGACAAGCTCTTTGGAAAATGTTAGATGCGTGTGGAATCAAGGGGAAAATGAGTCACATGCTCAGATCAGTATATGAAACCGTAAAGTGCGGTGTTCGATGCTCCGGGGGACCTCAAGATTCTTCGATTGTTTCCGGGGCCGGAAGCAGGGATGCAAAATGAGTCCTGTACTTTTTTCCTACCTTGTCTCTTACCTTAGCAGAGAAATAATTGAAAAGGGGAAACATGGTCTACAAATAGAACCAAACGGGGTTGAGATTTTTTTATTGCTTTTCGTTGATGACATTGTCCTGTTGTCAGATACTGTACCTGGTCTCCAAAATCAAATCAACAGTCTCAAAAGAGCAGCGGATAAGCTTGGACTAATTGTGAACACAGATAAAACGAAAGTTGTCATTTTTAGAAACGGTGGTTACGTGGCAGCTCATGAGAAATGGACGCTTGGTAACGACAGATTGGAAGTGGTCAGTCAATACAAGTATCTGGGTGTAACACTAACCACAAGATTATGTACCAATACGATTATGACAGATATTGCAGGAAGGGCTAAAGCAGCCGCTATTCAAGTTTTGAAGTCGCTGCGGAAATTAGCATTTGTCACCCCTGACGTACTGTTCAAGGTTTTTGATGCGCAAATCCAGCCAATAATTTTTATTGCTTTATGGTTCGGAAGTGTGGGGCTTCAGTGACTGTAAACGCATTGAAAGTGTCCATTTGTTTGTACTGAAGTGGTTTTTGAATGTTTCAGCCAGAACCCCGAATGTAATGATATACGGTGACACAGGTAGATACCCGTTATACGTAAATGCTATCGTAAGGTCGATCAATTATTGGTTAAAAATAATTAGCATGGACCAACACAGATATCCATTCAGAGTGTATCAAATGATGTGTAACTTACCTGAAGGTCAACTCAATTGGGTAACAAGTATAAAAACTCTGCTCTACAAATACAACATGGAAAGAGAATGGACAAGACAAGCTGTAGAAAATAAAAGAGCATTCCTTAAGAATCTCAAAGAAAAATTGGTAGCTGATTTTGATAGTGAGTGGAGGCAAATGTTACAAGATAGCAATCGGTATTCCTTCTACAGACTGTATAAAACTGTTCGAGAGCAAGAACCATATTTGTACGCATTAGATAAGAAATGTTTTAGAGATGCTTTGATACGGTTCCGATTTGGAGTCAGTGACTTGTATGTTCACAAACATAGATACAGTCTCCCGACTTTCTATAATGTTTGCCCTACATGTGTAGAGGAGGAGGAGACTGAAGTGCATTTTCTGTGTCATTGCCCTGCTTTGTGTGGACTACGAGAAAGATTTTTAATGCCATTTCCGCATCTCGATGTAAATGAGACTATCAAAGAGCTTCTAGCAACCAATGACTATGCTACGATCCGTAGAGTGAGTATGTACATTTACCATGCATTTAAGATGAGAACGGAAGGAATGGAAATGTTAAGTATAAATCATTATATTTTCGAAGACTAGTGCTACTACGTAGGCCTATACCAGTAAACACTGTTTCCCTCGATACTGTGTCCATTCACATAGTACTATCCAGAATCTTCTCGATACCGCATTGCTATATAATGTAAATTTTTTCACCTTGCAATGGGCCGGTGGCCTAAGCAATAAAGTTTTTCGTTCGTTC
>JAWQFJ010027506.1:0-10586 GCA_034096865.1 Theodoxus fluviatilis | reverse complement strand
TCCTTTTTTTCTCCCACCAGGTGGCGCGCTACTACCACGTGGTGGAGGAGGCTGTGGATCAGTCCTTCCAGCTCAACGTCACCCTGGAAAGGGAGACAACCGACTACTTCCTGCTGCGAGCATGCGCTGCCTACAAGCTGGGAGGAAACAGCAGCATGGCCGTTATGGAGATTGGCATCCCGTCAGGCTTTTCGGCAGAGCTCGAGGACCCTGGCACCCAACTTCCGGGAGTGACCCGCCGAGAAAAAGAAGACCGGAAGCTCATTCTTTATTTTGACGAGGTGAGAATAGTCTGTCATTGACGGCATCTGCTCCATGAAGAATTCAATTTAGTTTGCTTTTCAATTTTGGAGAGAAAAGAGAGAGAAGTGATCAATTTGCATACACGATTGACAGAAAAGGGAGAATGTGTTCTTATTGTGCTGCGAATCCTTGTTATGCTCAGCGATAAAGTAACTTGAAATTTTGCTTTTTCCCCTTGACATTTTGGCAACGAGCTGTCGTATTTTTGTTTGAGATTTAACATGTCATTTAAAAGTAAATGGTCCGATTCCTGTAGATGTGGAAATGCAAAGAAATTACGCATGACTTTTAAGTTTCATCCTGGCACCTAACATTTCTCATCTGATCTTGTGATTGGCGGCTTTCCAGCCGTGACCGCCAACATGACCATTATGCAAAATACCTGTAGACCGCAACCTGCAGGAAGACCCAGTGCATCCTAGCATGATGTGCTACATTATTGCAGATCCCATCGCAGCCCCTGTGCGTGATGGTGCCCATGTCCATGTACAGCAAGGTGGCCAAGGGCCAGTCCAACATCGTCAAGGTCTACGACTACTACCAGCCAAGTGAGACCTGCAGCCTTTCCTTCCATCCTGGGCCTTTCCTTTGGGCGTGAGGCCCGGGGTCACGTGAACATAACTTCATGGACACTCAATGCAATGAGATCCTCTGCGTTTATTGCCTCCTCAAGAACTCGTACTTGTATGACGGGAAAACTGCTATCTCTCTGCCCGCCCACCCCTTCACACCTAGTCTCATTCATTCATAACGATGTTTTTGACGAGGCATACTTATCCTGATGTTGTTAACAGAACGATACCCACGACAATAGCGTTAGTGTGTGACTTGGCGGAGACTCAGAGGCATTGATCTGTGATGTTTTCATACACACACGCACGCACACGCACGCACGCGCACACACGCACACGCACACGCACGCACGCACACACACACACACACACACACACACACACACTTTTCTCGCCCCTTTTTCTCTTCTACTTACATCTCTGTTACCCGATCGTTCATCTGCCTGTTTCCTTTCTTGTCTGCCTCCTCCCTGCCTTGCTACTCGTCTGCCGGCGTGTTTCAATGATTGTCCGACTTTCTGTCTTCATTTCTGTCTGTCTGCCTGTTTATCTGACTGCCTGTCTGCCTGTTTGTCTGTATCTCTTTCTTTCTTTCTCTTTCTCACACACACACACACACCTGTCTGTGTGTGTGCGTGCGTGTGTGTGTGTGTGTGTGTGTGTGTGTGTGTGTGTGTGTGTGTCTGTGTGTGTGTGTGTGTGTGTGTGAGAGAGAGAGAGACAGAGAGAGAGAGAGAAGAGAGAGAGAGAGAGAGAGTGTGTGCACGCTTGTGTGTGTGTGTGTGTGTGTGTGTGTGTGTGGAGGTCTACCTGTCTAATAACTCTTTCGCGTGTCTGTCTTCCTGTGAATTTGTCAATTGTGTCTCTGTGCCTGCCTTTGTGTCTGCCGGCCACACCAGCGACCTGTGTACGACACTGTGTGTGTGCGTGTTGCAGAGGACGCCACGACACGACTCTACAGCAAGACCGAGGCCGGAGTGTGTGAAGTCTGCCCCGACTGCGGCGCCTGCCAGTTCTTGGTGAGTGGTGTGCAGCACGGGTCAACAAGTCGTAACTGAATGGGGGTTCTGGCGTGTGGGTCGGGCTCTAGCTCCTCCGGGGTGCTTTGCATGACATGCAGGCAGCGTTGGTGACTGGATCGGCATCCTTGTGCTATCTGAAGACAAATGGGGCCGTTATAACCTGATACACCGTAGTCCTGACAACTCTCGGTAGCCTCTTCAGCGGCTTGGGGCCGTCCTTGGCAGAGCAGGACCCGAAAGCCAGGCATTCATGGGTTCCAGCTGCAGTGGGAGGCAGAAATTTCTGCAGCGTCTCCGGCCCTATGGTGTACTGTCAGCTTTTGCATGTAAATGTGCTTGTATCGACTGGCAAAGAGGAATGATTGCAGGTATCCACGTTGTGGCATTCCTCCATAACTTGCAGTGATCTGTGTGTGTGTGTGTGTGTGTGTGTGTGTGTGTGTGTGTGTGTGTGTGTGTGTGTGTGTGTGTGTGTGTGTGTGTGTGTGTGTGTGTGTGTGTGTGTGTGTGTGTGTGTGTGTGTGTTGTAAGATTGGCATTTTAGATAAATAATCACTATTTTGAAAGTTTTTTAATGTTTGTGAAATTTTGCCACTCTTGAGTTTTACGTTGCTCTCTTCACATACTCGTAACTGGAAAGACTGAAGACTTGGAGAATCCCTAGTGTATCCAGACTTTGTAGCCCGTATTGATTTACCATAAAAGTACTAAACACTTCTTTGAGTGTATACGTAGCCTGGGCATACGTATAAAAAGTAGGCCTACACGTTGTTAATAGTTATAGGCCTTACAGAGAAAGGGGGTCGAATGTAATAATGATTTTTCTTTCTGATGATTATACTGGAAGTAACCATCTGACATTGCATTTAAGGATCAACCTTCATAGAAGTCCACGTTTATCTTTTTCATTTTTCTGCTGTATCCGCTTCGCTTTCATCTCCTAAGCCTTCTGTTTAAATGCTATTGTCGAATGTAAATGCAAAATTTCGACATCATTATCTTGTCAAGCAATGTTTTCACATCGAATGAACGCATTGCAGAGAATAAACTTTCACATCGAATGAACGCATTTCAGAGAAGAAAAAAATTCTGGCAGTGGATTGAGCACGTGACCTGATTAGGCGGTCAGAAGTTCATTCGTGGGCGGAGTTTTGTAAGCTTCTATTGTAGTTGAAAATCAGAGTATCTGGAAGATTAGGCTTGTAGAAATTTACTGTGGTGTTGACCGAGGTGTTGGTTATTTCTGTTTCAGGGACGCTGAGGGAGTGAGGACTGAGTTTGCAGAATACATTCCTGGCGGTGAAGAATAGCTTTACGCTCAAGTAGTCTTGTTTTCGTGTTCACTTTTTACTTGTTTATACACTTCGTTTCTTCGTGTACGGTCAGAGAGAAGCGCGTTTTCTTGTACATTTGACTTGTCTGTTTCAATAGACGCTGGAAAACAAAGATCTTTGTTGTAATATATGGACTTTCCTCGCCTTCTCTGTACTGTGTACTTTGTGCGTACAGCAATTCGACTCTTAGTCTTTTGTTTTCCCTTTTCCACATTCAATCCCAGAAATGCATAAATTTGTGTTTGTCTGTATACTTGTGTTTTTACTATTGCCTTCGAATAAAATATAATAAACTTTGATCTTTTTTGTTTCATTTTACGTCACGAATATATCTGTGTTACAAGTCTAAGTGTGTTTATCTGAGCAATCATTTTATGCAAATTGTATATAAATACGAAAGCATTATGCTATTTTACATAGCAGCTGTTAGTCTTGAAAAAAGTTTCAGCTAATTTCCTTGCATGGCCTGTTCATTGGGCTCGTGTAACTTTTGGTCCATGGTAAGAAAACTGTGCAAATTAGAGCGTGAATTTCACAAGTCTGCATGTCATAGCTGTGGCAGTGCTTCGTAGGGGGAGAAAGGATGTGCGTAACATACTACTTAGGCGGAACTGAGGGAAATGCTGAGAAGCAAACATAGCAACTGCGGAACTTCATAAGATAGAAAAAAGAACAGATTTGCCAGTGCAACACAGAGTAGAGCTTGTAACGTGCAAAAATGTCGACCATGCAAAATAGTCGTCGGAAGTCATCAGAGAGTCACCTCCCTTAATTACTGTCGCATGTGTTTTTGTGTGAAATCTCTCTCGACGAGCGACTGATGTACTGCTGTATCAACTAATTTTGCAGATGGTATTTTTTCATTCTGCAAATTACGTAGCGTGCAAAGAATTCGCCCACGGGCTATTTACTGTAGACTCCGCTGGTCGCACGTTTTTGTCTGGGGGAAATCTCTCCCGACAAGCGACGGATTTGCTATACGAGCTATTTTTGCATGTGGTTTGTTTTTATTCGTCCTGTATGTCACAGCTGCACGCCGTGGTACAGACATTTCCCACAAAAACACGTGCGATCAGCGGAGTCATTTGGCAAGTAGAAACAAGAGAGGTAAATCACTCTTTGCACGGGCGAATTTTTTGCAAGCTACGTACCAAGCCACCTGCAAAAATAGCTCGTACAGCAGCGAATCCGCCGCTTGTCGAGAGATATTTTCCACAAAAACGAGAGCGATAGCGGAGAGAGGTAACTCGCTGATGACCTCCGTCGACTTTTTCTGCACGCTACACAGCTCAAGAAATCCGGAACTCTAGTCCAGTGCTTAAAGTAGTTGCTTGCAGTTGCCTGCAGCCAGCTGTTGCAGAGTACGACTGGATGAGTCCCAGAGTTGCACCGCAAGCAGGGGCGGATCAGTTCATTTTTGGGGGAGGGGGGTTTCCACACTTTTTTAAGAGCGGGGGTGGGGTGGGGGTGGTTAAAGGGCTCAACCGAAACAAAGATTATAGGTTACACAAAGATAGTTCATTAGCTAATTGTTATGAGGATCGAGACACGTTGCGCCCCAAGCGGCCAGGACTATGGAGAAGTAATCACACTGCTTAGATACATGTAAAAAGTGCTTGTTTGTCGACGCGTTTCTGATGCATTCCGATCATGTTTGTGAATACATTTACGGTGTAATGTGAAATAAAATGATTTGCTGCAATAATGGGGGTGTTTTGGCTTTGTTGTTTTGTAGCAGGCGTTGTGAAATCGAAATATTTGGTTCATCTAAATGGATGCTTCTGCGCTTGCGCGTGAGCCTATAGTCCGTTTAAACATTGCTCTGTCAGTGGACGCTACTGACTTCGCACGCCCGGGGAGTTATGCCAAAGATCCGGCCGCGTTAAAGCATGCAAAAATATTTAGATTAAAAACTAATCGAAAATAGTCATATTAGACTGTTTTAACGTATACTTTCTGCACAAAACCCACAGAAGATAAGTAAACAAACCTCACCGGTCGTATGTACCTAGATGGCTAGCAGACGAATAATCTTTGTCTCCACTGACAGAGCAATGTTGAAACGGACTATAGGCTCACATTTCGATGAACCAAATATTTCGATTTCACAACGCCTGCTACAAAAAAAGCCAAAACACCCCCATTATTGCAGCAAATCATTTTATTACACATTACACCGTAAATGTATTCACAAACATGATCGGAATGCATCAGAAACGCGTCGACAAACAAGCACTTTTTACATGTATCTAAGCAGTGTGATTACTTCCCCATAGTCCTGGCCGCTTGGGGCGCTGCGTTCCGAGCGTCTTGTAACTCTATATAGCAAAAGCTCGGCATGAGCTATCTTTGTGTAACCTATAATCTTTGACCGAAACGTGAAAGCGGGGGGGCGGGCACCATCTCGAAGCACTTGAAGCTCAGCCGAAACGTGAAAGCGGACGGGGGGGGGGGGGGGGGAAGGGGGGGGGGAACGACCCTGTAGGAACGCTTCGAGCTCAGGTGGAACGTCAAAGCTGGGGGGGGGGGGATTTCACTGCGTAATGTCCCAATCTGGCTCATTCTGACGGTGATCATTACCACTTTCAGACAGCACATTTTGTTACTAATAAAAATAGGTTTTTTAAAATTTTTAATTCTTTTTATTTTTTATTTTTCTGTTGGGGGGGGGGGGGGGCTCCGGAAACTACGGAACCCCACCCCCCACCCTCGTCCGCCCCTGGCAAGACAAGGTCCCAGCAAGGAGTAAATCCAGGGACTGTGAGAGGACTGGAGGCACACTGCCCTGCAATGACCCTTCAAACGGCTGCTAGCGAGCCTTACTTCAGTTCACACTACTCCCCAGAGAGTAGAGATGTGACCGCACCTGACTTCACTCCATCTGTGTCTGTATGTGTCGTCAGGCGCCAACATAATGATAGTATTTTCGTCCAGTGGTCCAATGCTGATAGGGTGGGATGAGGGTGATGGATGGTTGGTAAAGTAAAAGGGGATCCGGAAAGCAGATATGAGTGATGTGGTTTCATGAAATTATTACTTTATTACCTTTGACGTATACACAGATAAGTACGCCATTACTCATCTCACACCATCAATCTTTTGTCCTACTTCCAACCATGTTCATTTGCAATGGAACGAGGAGTATTTCTTCTAGTTCCCAAGCCATCGCACCTTCACTTTAGTTTTGACAAAACTCTGCACGTAGAGCAAAGCCAGTTAACATTCATGAAGGTCGATCGAGGCTCGCCAAATGCAGTTATGACCGTTGCATGACCTTAACAGAATGCTTCCCCCCCCCCCCCCCCCCCCCCCAAGATTTGGGGATAGGTAGTATGTGTGCGTCTAGCATAGTTGGTTCGAAACACATACACACACGCGCACGCACGCTCGCAAGCATAGACGCACGCACACACATGCGCGTAAGCAGACGTACACACACATACATGCACACACGCATGTGCACAAGCACACACATGCATGCACGCAGCTACGAACACACACACACACATAAACACACACACACACACACATAAACACACACACACACACACATGAGCACACACACACACATAAACACACATAAACACTCACACACACATAAACACACAGACATAAACACACACACATATAAACACAAACACACACACACACACACACACACACACACACACACACACACACACACACACACACACACACACGTGTGCGCAGTCTCAATCTGGCCTTAAAAAGAAAAAAAGTTCAGGTCATCTACCTACTTGTTGCTGTTACCTTGTTACCTTAAACACAACTCATGTTTGTGTTTATCCTAATGGGATTAACCACTAATCCGATGCGGACCCATTTGAAATTGTTGATAGTGTCATTAGCTCTAGAAATGTTTTGATTTCAACATTCTGAAATGATTAAATTCATGTGCAACTTTGTTTGAAGTCCTTTGGAATTAGAGTAATTGAAGCAACGGGCCAAATTACTTTCTTCGTTCCTTCAGCGAAAACAACCGGATGTACAAGTTCTACATAAGCACTGACGTAGCGTGCGATCTAATGCTCGTCCAAATCTGACCTCATTTGATAAACTGTTTTTCCTTGATATGGCAGCTACAGCCTTTTGTTATTGAAACGGCCCTGATTGTGAACGTGCATCTAATGCAAGATTGTGCCAATTCGGAAACGACGTGAGGATTTCGGTCTTATCATCATGGTGAGGGTTGGGGATAAGGGTAGACCCACCGCGTCTCCACACCCGATATGTGAAAAACGAATAAGTAGAGAAGTCGTGACAATTTGCTCTTCCTCAGTAATTTTGTGGTCAATGGTCCTACATAGCCTAGGAAGTTTCCTGGGCCGAAAATATTAATTCAATATTCAGCAGCAGTAGCAACATCGGTCTTTGCATGCCTTCACTTTATGTAAGCGCTGTTCGAAGTTCCTGTGCGAAATTCCGCAGTGCTAAGGCCCTTTGTTTCAAAACGAACTCCATATGTTTACACGTGTAGAATGCCACAGGAAATACAATGATGAGGAACAAGAAAACACGGAGAGTGCGGCATTTCGAAAGGGGCTCGTAAGGAAGGTGAATTGCT
The DNA here is from genome assembly GCA_034096865.1 of Theodoxus fluviatilis. Lineage (NCBI taxonomy): Eukaryota > Metazoa > Mollusca > Gastropoda > Cycloneritida > Neritidae > Theodoxus > Theodoxus fluviatilis. The sequence goes on along the minus strand of JAWQFJ010027506.1, from coordinate 2,770 downwards.
CGTGGCCGAATGAGGTTGGTAGGGAGAGGTAAAAATCGTGCGATATCTGTTGAAGTCTAACGAGGACAGCAGTGACGAATTCCATTACTCCATGGTGGTTTCTATGTCACGTAGCAATGCGTGTCACATACATATATTCATAGGAAACCGATGCAGAGATCGATATTCGTATACATGTGGGAGCTGCTGGCGAGCTTTTAGTCAGCAGACAATGTTACTTTGGCTGTCACTGAGTGCACACTGCACAGTCACAAATTCAAACATGCTGTGGTAAGTACGACTGCCTTTCCAAATTCCAGCCATGGACTGGTTTTTGTGTGTGAATTCTTCGTCAATTCAGCCTTTCATTTGTGGTCGTGCTGTTTGTGTCAGTCTGTCCGACTGTCTCTACGTGTGTGCCTCTGCTCTTTGTGTGCGTGTATGTGTGTGCGCGTGCGTGCTTGCTTGCTTGCATACGTATGTCTCTCTCTCTCTCTATCTCTCTCTCTCTCTCTCTCTCCTCCATGAGGCGGGGAGAAACAATATACTCATTTATGGCATTTGTAAAAGGCGACTAACGAAGGAAATTGACATTTGACTCGTTTTAACCAGCGCTATTGATTTTCCTAATCAAATGCCTTAGATTGCCTTTAAATGGCACAGGGGTTTATGGTCCTTCATGGCATAGGTATGTGTGGTCCTTCGTTCTCTTAAGGGACTCAGAACAGCAGAAGTTGTTTCATCAGCGCCCTGAGTGACAGATGAGGCAAGGGGGGGGGGGGGGGGGGGGGGGGGGGAGGGGTAGTGGTTTGGAGTGTGCGCGGAAGTGACCGAGCAATCAGGCAAGTTTTGCTTGTGTGGTTAGTAGTTTCGGTTGTGACTCGACATGTAATACTTTTTAAAGGGCATTATTTCCTCAACTTACTTCTCTCACTCCTTACGAGTCAATGAAAGTTGAGTTGTTCTTACTGACGTAGTTCTTTTGGCTGTCCCAGTAGTCTTTGACATGCCCATTTTGCAGACACCTGGAAAACGAGGAACACTTTAAAATCGTATGCCCGAGATGGAACAGCTTCAGGCCAATGTAGAGAGACGAATTTACTCACGATATGAGGCACTCAGATAAGTACGTATCGTGTCTTATTTTGATTTTTGTAAAGCACTACATTCAGAATGAATGAACCAATGAATGAATGAATGAACGAACAATGAATGAATGAATGAATGAATGAATTTTACGGCCTATAAGCCTTTGTAGGCTTTATAAGGCCATCAATCATGAAATCAACGAACCAATGAAAGCAAGACAAGTCACGATTTCCCTAGTTATTTGCCTATTACGAATCGCGTAGGGAGACGGGGTGGGTCTTTTCTCACCCCCAACCCTCGTGGGGAGCTACATTCAGAAAAGTGCAAGCACACTTATGAGGGCAGAGGCAGCTCAGACCGCCGCTAAACTTGTCATCAAACTGTGACGTACAGCGGGTGCCGCTCGATGCCCACTCGTCAGCCGCAAACCCTGGTTACTAGACTTGTGGGGCCTGCTCCAGTAGCTCAGCCAGGGGCCTGCTCCAGTAGCTCAGCCAGGGGCCTGCTCCAGTAGCTCAGCCAGGGGCCTGCTCCAGTAGCTCAGCCAGGGGCCTGCTCCAGTAGCTCTGTCAGGGGCCTGCTCCAGTAGCTCAGCCAGGGCCTGCCCCAGTAGCTCAGCCAGGGGCCTGCTCCAGTAGCTCTGTCAGGGGCCTGCTCCAGTAGCTCAGCCAGGGGCCTGCTCCAGTAGCTCAGCCAGGGGCCTGCTCCAGTAGCTCAGCCAGGGGCCTGCTCCAGTAGCTCAGCCAGGGGCCTGCTCCAGTAGCTCAGCCAGGGGCCTGCTCCAGTAGCTCAGCCAGGGGCGGTCCCAAAAGGCCAAAGAGTCTACCAGGGGGCACTGGAACAAGAGCAGATCATTCAGCTCCAGCCGTGCGTTCCAAGCACCCTGGAAGATGGAGCTTAACCCACACTCAACAACATTTCCACACAACGTTTAGACAAGATCAGGCAGTGCATTTTTCTGTTTCGATGTATTATCTCTGCACATTGTTTGCATTGACTTGGTTGATCCAAGCAATACTATTATTATTATTATTAATCACATGCCAGGTTTCTGATCTTTTAATTGAAAATGTGCAGTTGGCATGCATTTCATTAAATGCTCGTGTGAAAACCATAGAAACGCCACGACTTCAGTGGCTGCGCTCGATTTAACCACCGGAATCCGTTGGCGGCGGTCTGCCGCCACGTGACCGGCTGTTCGCCGTCACGTGACAGGCGAATCGACAGCTTTCGTGCCAATTGAGCGCTTTCGGCTGATCAACATGGCGGCACAATTGTGGTGTTTGCAAGTTACTATAGACAGCGGTAGCGATGATGACTAAATGTGCTGTCTTCTTGGTTTATGGTAAGGTTTGAGGTTATTGTGTAAATTGAACATTTTCATTACCACTACCTATGCCCTGATAAGAGTCTCCTGAGCCTACTGCAGTCAAAGACCCTATATACACTAAGACGGCGCACTCGAGCGATTTTCCTTTACGCAAAGGGAGGTCAGAATGTAGAGTTACGTCCCTTTGCGAGAGAATTGTCAATTCGAACTTAATGCAGGATTTCTCACCGTCAACCACACATCGTGCACACAATAAAGAAAAAAAATCGTAATCTACTTCAATTGTCCAGCGGAGATTGCAGCGAGGTGACAAATTAAGGCACACATGAGTCAGCGGAGAACGAATTATCGAATATTTTCAGTGTCGAAGCG
>JAWQFJ010027504.1:142500-170166 GCA_034096865.1 Theodoxus fluviatilis | reverse complement strand
GGATGACCTCGCCTCACCAGCCTCAACTTCTAATGCGGGCCGCCAGCTCCGCTCCCTCCTGCCAGCTGCCGAACACAACTCTATCACAACCTACCACCATCAATCCTAACAAAGTAACCTCGATACGACAGCAGTATTCGATGGCAACACAGAAAAAAAATACTAACGAACCGCTCGCCGCCGCCCTCTGAAAACCACTGAAACCTGGTGACACAAGCTTAAATGTCCACCTCTTCAAAGGAGATGCATGGAAACCTGCTACTGTCAACCAACTTGAAGAGCACCCCACGAACATACCAAGGGAGACAAACGACGGGGGTACCTACACCCAGCAATCGCCGTTTTCCTCAGGCCAACGAGCATCAACACCACCACAACAAACATCACAGCAACGTGCGCCAACACCAGTACCCCCAGAAGGCCCCACCAAGCCTCAAGGGAGAAGGGCGAAACAGAGTTTTCAAGGAACATACAAGACTCAGCCTCACGACCAGTACCAACACTTGGAAGTTACACAACCAGATCAGGCCGAGCAGTGAAGAGTCCCAAGATGACTGGATCTGTAGACACACCTATAATCTACATCAATATGATCAGACACGCAGGGACACAACACATTAACCGGATAGGCTATTTCGAGGACGTGGACTTGGAACTTTTTTTTTTTCACATACACATAATCTGAGCAAAACAGCCAGCACACACGTTACACCAGATGATACAACCATGGAAGACAAACAGGATTTTAAATTAATGCTTAATGTGTCCCATAATTTTATCCCTGTACATTGAAGTTTCTTCCCTCTTAATTTGATCCTCATAATTATTTCTTTCCATAAGAAGAGGGATGTAATGTTTTGATCTCCCGATCACGTTGTGTATCAAGGGAAGCAACTCCATTGGGAAAGTGACGTCCCGGCACTCGTCATAACGGAATCGAGAATAAATACTGATTACCTGAACCGTCTGATGAATCCCTTCAACTACCTATCCTAAATGGTCACCGACCATAACAAGAAGGTTGGACATCAGCGGCGCACCACGACAATGTCCGACATCCGAAGAAGAGGATACTGGATTCTGAGTCTGAGAAGAGTCGTGAGACACATCATCAAAGAGTGCATTTAATGCATCAAAAGACACGATCCAAGGGAGTCTCAAAGGATGTCTGACCTCCCTCGCTCCAGAGTTGAAGAAGCTGCTCCTTTCACTCATTGTGGACTGGACTGCTTTGGCCCATTTCATGTCAAAGATGGAAGAAAGGAAGTCAAACGATACGGTCTCGTTGTGACGTGCATGCCAATAAGAGCCATTCATATTTAAGTATTAGACGACATGTCTACAGATGCGTTCATAAATGGGCTCAGAAATGTCATTGCCATACGAGGGAGCATCCGCAAAATACAATGTGACAGAGGGACGAACTTCATTGGAGCTCACAACGAGCTGAATGCAGCAAAAAGAAACATGTCAAAGAAAGATAAAGACACTGTCATCTCAGAAATGTTGAAGCTGCAGTGCGAGTTCAAGTTTAATCCGCCTGCCGCCAGCCACATGGGACAAGTGTGGGAAAGGCAAATCAGGACTGTGCGAAACGTCCTCAGTGGACTCATGGTCCAACATGGTTCCAGACTCAGTACTTCATCTCTGAGAACCCTCTTGTACGAAGTCATGGCCATCGTGAACGGACGCCCTCTCACTGTTGAGTCGCTTGAGTGCCCAAACGGTCCTCTTCCCCTCACTCCAAACCATCTGCTGACCATGAAACCAACCGTGATTCCCCCTCCTCCAGGAGATTTTGAAGAAGCAGACATAGTCGCAAGGAGTCAGTGGCGTCGCACACAACGCATCGCAGAAGAGTTCTGGAGACGTTGGAGGGATGAATATCTCTTCACGTTACAGCCACGACGGATCTGGCACAGACCAATAAGAAATATCATGGTCAATGATGTGGTCATTCTGCGGGACATCAACGAATGTCGCTCAGACTGAAAGCTGGCCAGAGTTGAAAAGACTTTCCCCAGCAAAGATGGTCTGGTCCGCAACGTGCATGTGATTCTCCCCAACACCTCTTTAAAGAAAGAAGGAAAAACCAGTTCACCATCAACACGCCTCACCAGACCTGTACAGAAGCTCACAGTCCTCATCCCTGCCTCAGAGAGCACGTCTTGCTCTCCCCAGCAGTCAGGTAACCAGGCCTGAAAATGCAGTCCGACGATGACTTTTGCAGCCAAACTATGTTTGATGCTTCCAGGTTTTATGATGACTGCCCCATGCCGGCTTCTTCAGCCGGTCACAACTGTGTTGGAGCGCATCTTCATGCTGTATGGGTCATTCATACAGCCCGGATAACATTAATCCATTTGTGGGTTTTGTGTGTGTGTGTGTGGTTTTTTGGATTGCCAAAACAGTAAATGGCCTAGATGGTCATTCTCGTAAGCCCAAGTGGAGGATGTAACTTATTGATACAGCATTCTACGTCTAAAGAAAGGGAGCTAATTCTCACATGAACATTGGCAAGCATCATGTGGATGTGCCACGGTACCAAAAGAACAGACACTTGAACTTTATTGATGTCTTAATTTTGTTTGATCAACATTTGGTCTAATTTGGATCTCGTTATCCTTATGATGTCGCTGTGGAAGCTGGCCTTTCGGTGTGCTTCCTTTTTCAGCATGGTTGTATGTGCAAAGAAGTGACAGCAAACGGAAAATTGCTTGCAAGAAATAGGGTAAGCACTTCCCGGAAAATGAAGTGAAACAAAGAAGAGAGAGCAAAGGGAGTGTCAGTCTCTCTCCTCTTAAGCATACAGATAATGTAAAGTATAATGCTAAAATCTGACACAGTTAAGGTGCCAGATGCACGTAAAAGGGTGACAAAGACGAATTTGTCCAAGGTAAACGTTTCTGACTCGAAACAGAATGTCAGGAGTTGATGTCTCTCTTTGACCATGTAAAAGGACGAGAATTTAATTAACAAGAATCAATTCTCTCAAAGTAAAAGTAAAAGGGTCTTTCCTGGTGTGATTGAGCCCTGAAAGTGTACGGAAAGCAAGTCTTGAGAGGCAAGTTCGTTTTCCACAAGAAACAAAGTTAAAAGTAAAAGGGTCTTTCCTGGTGTGATTGAGCCCTGAAAGTGTACGGAAAGCGAGTCTTGAGACGCAAGTTCGTTTTCCACAAGAAACAAAGTTAAAAGTAAAAGGGTCTTTCCTGGTGTGATTGAGCCCTGAAGGTGTACGGAAAGCGAATCTTGAGACGCAAGTTCATTTTCCACAAGAAACAAAGTTAAAGGTAAAAGGGTCTTTTTTGGTGTGTTTGAGCCCTGAAGGTGTACGGAAAGCGATTCTTGAGAGGCAAGTTCGTTTTCCACAAGAAAAAAAGTTTGATCATTTCAAATATGGATTGTCTTAAAGCAAACTTAAAGAGAATGGTTTGACTCAGCGGAGAGTCAGTCCTTGTCAGGTAGTTTGAAATTAAAAATAAGATTTTGTATGGTGTACCAAACAAGTCATGTTTCGTTAGGTTTTTGATAGAAATTTGGGAGTGACGCTCTCTTTCTTTCTCTTTTAAATAGTAGTCTGGCGATAAGGTTGTAAGCACCAAGTTGTGCTTAAGAGAGGAGTGTTCTTGCCGATCTGGCATTCACTCGTCATACCCCTCTCTCCCCCCATTTCCCCTTACTTACTCACCTCGTTTTTCTTGATATTTAGTATTTGGTTGGTTATTTTTTTGTACTTTCATGTGGCTTTGTCTGTGTGAGTGTTCGTGTTCGTGTTCTATGTTTCTTGTTGACTAATGACTTCTGACGTTTTTGACGACTTTACTGAGACAGAAGCAGCTTGGCCAGGCTGCCTGACGGACAGACTTACTAACGGAAGGATGATGACAAAAACCTGTTGTTTAGCCACTTTCTCTTGTTGATCTTTTCTTTTTCTGTTCTTTTTTGGTTTGTTTTGGCTTTGAATGTCGAAAGGACAAATTTGAGATGTTGTTTGAACTCTAAGTTAGGAATTTACCTTTGTACGTCATATATTGAACGTCATGCAAAAAGACACTGTCACTTCCTGTCCATGGGTTTTGCAGTTAGCTAGAACCCCACGTAAACAGTTTTTTACTTTTTTGATAATTGTACAAGAGGAGTGGAGCTCTTTCCCGTCAGGCTTGCCGTGTCATTCACAGTTTTCCATAGCCATGAAATGAAAATGTTAAAGTAAAAGTAAAAAGTACCTACTTCTAGAAGCGTTGTGAGCCAACCAGTGAATTCAACGTACAAGGGAGCCAAAAGGTATATTTTTCTCCTTTTTGGTTTTTTGTGTGTAAACACTCACGTGTGTTGCGAGATGTGGTTTCAGATTGTATTTCAGCTGAAGTGTGAAGAATTGATTTAGAGGAAACCAGTATTCCTTTTATTTCAAATACGTATTTAAAGTTTAACTTTGATGTGCTACACTTGAATTCATTGAGTTTACGTAGTATTTGCTGAAAAGGAAAATTTCTGTGCAAAAGAGGAATCTTGTTCATGTTCTATTCCTTTGTTCAAACATGGCAATGGATACTTTGTTCAGTAGAAGAATATGAATAATATGTTTACTGAAAATAAGATTTGTTGTGCATAGATAGTCTGACGCACTTCTCTCTGCTTGATGTCACTTGTCTGAGAACAAATTGTGTTTATTCAAATGCATGTCCTCCTTGTGTAAGTGTATTACTGAAAGGAAGTTCTGGAATTTAAAGGGCCCCATATTTGTTCCACTTTCAGTTAATACCGGAGCATCGTCATCAAATGTGCCCCAAGTCTCTTATAACGTGAACGTATATTATATTCAAAGAAAACCAACGCCGATGTGTTCCGTGTTTATTAACTTAAACTACCCCAATCTACGGGTGTTGACAATTATTGTGGTTTTATCTACAAGGCCGCCTCGCTCTCGGAAGCTAGTACAGGCAGGTCACCTTCTATCATTTGACATTTCCTACATCCATCCACAATCGTTCTCTACCCTCAACTCCGGACAGTCCCTGCTGGACTCGGCTCCAGAATGCTCTTAGGTCTCGAATGGCTGTAATTAACACGTGCACTATCTATTCAATCCCTCTACAAAAAAGTTATTCTTCAATTCCGCTGCTATACAAAGCCTTGGAAAGGTACAGTCGCCATCAGAATCATTTTATTTAACAAGTAAAGGGAATGGATACTTCACGCCATTTTGCCAAAGCGTTCGCTACTGTGAACCACCTCCCATGGGTCGATTCAGAAACGCTCGCCACTCCATTGTTCGCTTCCACAAAGAGTCTGGCTTTACTTAGCACAATATACGCGTGCAAACACCGAGGAGCGATAACTACCGGTGGTAATTCTGTTGAGAATCATGCCCATTGGAAGTCTGTAAATGAAGCTTCGATTCTCATCTCTTTAATGAGGCCACGCTTCTGTTATTTATTAGTTTAACTAACCTGTTCAATCAGACGTCTTGGGTGTATGTCCTGCACTTTAAACAACAAAAATTGCTTCTCACAGCAAGTTTCGACAGCAATATTCGCATGCTTCCCAACTTCTATAATATTCTGAATAAATAAATCGAGTTCTGCAAATAGAAGAAAGGTCACGTCGATGTAATGATTTACTTCTTAAAGGGGAAATGTTCAGTATAATCCGACCTAATACGCTGTCTATGCTACATCCACCGATTCGAATGAAGAATCTTTTGTGCTGTGATGTTTTCTGTCACTTCTTTGAACATTTTAAACATAAATAATTGTTTGGGTGCATATTTGAGTGTTGTTCTTTTTCTCGTAATATATTTATTCTTAAGTACCGACAATAATACAGCCAAAACATGTACATGAAGGGAGGGTACAGGGAAGGGGAAGGGGATGGAGGGGGCATCACACACTCTAACACTCACTCACACACAGACACACTGAGTTTGTAAAACTGGTCTCAATAAACCTTGCAATTTACTGGTGGACATACTTCTTTGAACATCAATTCCGTGTTTTAGATTGCTGTTTCCTCGATTTTCTTCAAAAGCAGTAACTGTGACTGGTGACTTACTGGACAGAGTGAGTGCCTGGTTACCATGGTGACTTACTGGACAGAGTGAGTGCCTGGTTACCAAACTCTTAGGATAACGGTTGTCTCTTAAAAAAGACAGATATATCGAGTGACTTTTTTCACCTATGTTACCATGTGTGAATATAATAGGCTGTGCTGAAAGTAATACCTCTGTGGTTAAAATCAATATGCCCGGCTTGTTGCAGACAGACACGGACAAGTGCTGCAAAGAAAGGTTAGGTACAGTTGTGTGAAGTGCCTGTTCAAATCAAAACCTCAGGCGTCGTGACCCCGCATATTTTATTGAAAAACGTTTTATGCCAAAATATTATGGCGCATGCAAAAATAGAGCTTGAAAATTTGTTTAAATGGCTGGGTAGTCACTCAATGAATTCAGTATGGAATTGAGAAAAAGATGATTTTATGTTATAATTCTCACTGGTTAATCAAATGGCAGGCGTTCTACGCAAGGGAGAAATTGCTACTAAAAACTATTAAATTACTCACACGTTTTATGCTTTTTGAAAAACAATGGCAATATAAGATTATTCCTGATATAATTTCATAAACGAACATTTTTTACTTCTCATGGTAATAACTGACATTTTCTGAGGAAGTTGCATGAAGATCGAGTCAACTGTGCTTTTAAAATACCGTTTTTCGTTTCGGGGAAACGGCCTCATTTACTTATCCACGGAAAGCAAGTCTGACACGGATTCTAGACGGCAGCTGAATCCTTCGTCTGATAAGTCTGCTTCTCCACCTGATTCTAAATAAACTTCCGAATGATTTCCTCCTCCCAAGCTCAATCATTGAATGATGTTTCATTTATTTGCACAAATTGAAACAGAAGTCAATTATTTATATGTTGAGAATAGCTGCGCGCGTGAGCGTGCGCGCGCGCGCACACACACACACACACACACACACACACACACACACACCACATAAAAACCAGGAAAACCTTCCCCAAAATTGAATGGGGCTGTTTTACTCGTTTCAGCACTAAAAACTGTCATCCGCACTATGAGCACACAAAATAGTGATACCTTATGTGAGCCAGAGAGAGGGGGGGGGGGGAGAGAAAAAAGGGGAGCAGGAGAAGCTTTGGAGGGAGGGAGAGACAGGGAGGAGAAGAGGCACACAGAGATACAGAATACCGGAATGACCAACATACATGCACATGCACACGACAAAGGCAGACATGTAGACATACAGAAATAGATAGATGCTAACTTGAGACATTACCAGTTCCGTATCTGAAGACTTCTGATAGCCATCTCAGCAGGACTGCGGCAAAGTACTACTGCAGGAACACCTCGACACGAACAACCCAGGGCTACTCATCTTCCACAGGACTGCGGCAAAGTACCACTGCAAGAACACCTCGACACGAACAACCCAGGGCCACTCATCTTCCACAGGACTCCTGCAAAGTACCACTGCAAGAACACCTCGACACGAACAACCCAGGGCCACTCATCTTCCACAGGACTGCGGCAAAGTACCACTGCAAGAACACCTCGACACGAACAACCCAGGGCCACTCATCTTCCACAGGACTCCTGCAAAGTACCACTGCAAGAACACCTCGACACGAACAACCCAGGGCCACTCATCTTCCACAGGACTGCGGCAAAGTACCACTGCAAGAACACCTCGACACGAACAACCCAGGGCCACTCATCTTCCACAGGACTCCTGCAAAGTACCACTGCAAGAACACCTCGACACGAACAACCCAGGGCCACTCATCTTCCACAGGACTGCGGCAAAGTACCACTGCAAGAACACCTCGACACGAACAACCCAGGGCCACTCATCTTCCACAGGACTGCGGCAAAGTACCACTGCAAGAACACCTCGACACGAACAACCCAGGGCCACTCATCTTCCACAGGACTGCGGCAAAGTACCACTGCAAGAACACCTCGACACGAACAACCCAGGGCCACTCATCTTCCACAGGACTGCGGCAAAGTACCACTGCAGGACCACCTCGACACGAACAACCCAGGGCCACTCATCTTCCACAGGACTGCGGCAAAGTACCACTGCAGGACCACCTCGACACGAACAACCCAGGGCCACTCATCTTCCACAGGACGCCACCAAGCGACAGCGGCGACTTAGGAATCCGTTCCTGTCTGCAAATAGAACAGCCAGAAAGGTCTATAGGTCATTAGCAGTTGTTCCAGATGCACTGAACAGGCCAGACTGCCGGATTTAAAAGTCAATACCAGACGCTCCGTTGTCTAGCAGCCACTTCCACGGTTACGTCTTCGATAGGCAAAGGGTCGTTTGCAGTGAAGTAGATGTCATCAGTAAATCAGCGTTTTTCAGAAACACTTGCTTGCTTAAAGACAAAAAGGTGGCGATAATGCGGGGTGAGAGGAAAAAAGAACTTGGAACTTTAACTTTATTGACCAGGCCCGTTGCCCATGCACCCACATTGTTCAAAATGTTAACACCACCATGAGGTGCTTCACCCTGAAAGATCTACAGTCTGAGAAGATGTTACTTTTCTCTAGTCTGAGTTCATGTATGTATGAGTGTTAGAGAAATAACTTTTCCAAGATTAGTAACTTGCATTAGATTGTTGGTGTAAACAGACTGATTTCCGTTGATATCAAATGTCCTCAGTATTTTGAAGGCAAGCCATTATACGCTGTACATTTCATTCGAAGAGAAAATACTTGTAATCTTTCATATCTCTGCAGAATGGACATTGCAAGTTTGTACCCGAGTATATCAGATTTTTCCTCGTCAGTAATTCTAAATCTAAAAGGATTAAATATATTGCAATTTTAACAAGTATAATCATATGAAATTGAAGTATTTTTCAAGACCAAATTTTGGGGGGAGGGGAGTGCATATCTCTAACTGTATATATTAGCCGACTGTTCACTTTAAAAAAATTGATTGGCCGACTGAGCACTTTTTTGCGAGGAGCGGGAAGAGGCAGCCGGCGTGGCTGCCTGCAGCAAAGCAAGTTTTGCCAGCCACGCCTGGAAACTCCAACCTATTTTTTGTGGGGCCATGGCTGCCACGCTGGAATGCCACAAACTGCCACAAGAAACCCGACAAACAAAATCCAACCCTGCAATGCAAATCCCTCTTATATTTGTATGACAATATTATTTTAAAAGACCAGTAATCATAAAAATATGTATATACTAAACTTCTTGTGTATTAATTATTTAAAACAACTGTAATATGCATATTAGTTACACCAGTGATATATGTACCTTGGAATCACCCCCCTATAAATATCAATTCTGATTTCTGTCCTTTGACTTGGACGATTAGTCTCTAAGGCCTATCTTCCTGGTGATTTACGTTCAAAGCGTGGGGGAGTGGCCATACCCCATTGCTGAGAATATTGTCACCAGTCTGCTTGAAGCACCTCAGGGGTTCCTCACATTTCGATTTCACGTTTCCCAACATGGGGTGTAACGACCAGAGAAGCAGAGAAGCCTGCCACGGAATCCCCCTCAAGGCGCAAGATGCGCATAGCCCTGAGAGGGAGAGGAAATGGTTAAACAGACTAGTTTTGATCTCTCTTTTTTTTAATTACAGCCTACATAATTTTAAAGGAATCCTGTTTTGTCACAACCTTTTAATGCCTGCCCCTGAAATTAAATGGCTAATAAGAGATCTTGAATTTTGGTTTGAAACTGCAGTGTTTATAACCTCAGGATTACTTGATTTGGTTGATTGCTTGATTTTATAAATAATACTTTCAACAGCTTTGTTGCCCAGCTGTTTTGCTTGTAATTCTAAAATGCTTTTAGCTTGTATCTGAAGCAAGCTGCTTTGCAAATGAAAATTTGTCTGTGATAATTTTTGTTCCAGAAGAGAATGCTTTTTTGGCAAGATGCTAGCCTGCAAGGTATGTTTTTGTCTCACTGATCTTGTTTCATTAAGGCCTTGTGTTTCTTTAAAAGACACCCATGTGTGAAATTGTGAACCATACCTTTTCCATTTCACATATGCCTTTTTTTTATTTGAGAACCTTTTTTAATACCCTTTCAATTCTAAACACAGTTTGTGATGATTTCTGTAACTCTTCACTGTAAAAACCTCCTTGAATTTCTTCTCCTTGTAAATTTTCCAGCTTATATGTAACAGGGCTGGTTTTTTTAATTGATTTGATTCTAAAAATTTCCTCTGTAAAGTTTGGGGTAAACCCCTATTCAAAGGTTTTTTTTCTTTTTGGAGATGCATACAAAATCACTAACTTTCAACTTTGGTTTAGACTTTATCACCTGCTTATTCTGAAACAAGGCAAGATAAACATCCTGTTTATGTTTCTGATCAGATGCTTGTGTAGGTTTCATACCCAAAGATTTATGAAATTTTCATTGTACTTTTTAATAACAACCGCTGGCACTGAACCTCCAGGTTTTGGCATATATATATTTTTTTAATATTGGGTTCGGACTCACAACCTTTCGAGAAAAGAGGGGGGAAAAACACACACACACAAAAACACAAAAAACCAGGTTGAGTTCGAACCCACAACCTTTCGAAAAAAGAGAGGAAAAAAACGTTTCAGCGCAGAATCAAATCTGGTCATGCATGACCAAGAGTCTAACGCTCTACCAGCTGAGCCATTAGAGAATTGATATGACAGAGTGTTTGTAAAGCATTTATAACGTTCTTTTCCGTGGCCACACGAGCAGCTAAATCTCAACCGGCTGAATAAAAGCAAAGGAGTCTGTGCAGGGGTGAGTCTCAGATCTGCATTTGAAATTGAACATTACTGCTCATTGCTCGTGCAAGGCTGTATAAGTGTGGTTTTTTATCATTTATCTGTTACGCGTTTGATGGAGTAACCTAAGCTCGCATTCCAAAATTGTAGAACCTACTGCTGAAGTGTTGTGTGTGGATCCAAAAAGCTTGCGCAACTGTCCTTTGCACTGACTGTCCTATGCACGGACTGTCCTTTGCACTGACCGTTCTTTGCATTTAAGTGTCCTTCACACTGACATGTCACGCTCACCAGTGCTTTGGACACATGCCGGTCATTCTGTGCACAGGTCAGTGTGAAAGTGCATAGGACAGTCAGTGCATCGGACAGTCAGTGCATAGAACAGTCAGTGTGAAGGACAGTTAATGCAAAGGACAGTCCATGCATAGGACAGTCAGTGCAAAGGACATTTGCGGAAGCTTTTTGGCTCCACACTCAACACTTCAAGTGTAGGTTATAAAGTTTTGGAATACAAGCTTAGCTGGGTACTACTATTTACCGCAATACCTCGCAATATACTGCAATACCCCCAAATATACCCCAATACCCCCAAATGTACCGCAATATCTACCAAAATAACTATTCAGATCTTGAAATCATGTTCAGACACATAAATGTGTTTGAATCCAGCAGAAAAAACAGCTGTATGTGTATTTCATTCGCCGTTCGAAGCTGAGAAATGCAAGTCGACCATGTGCCATGCACGTATATTAGCTGCACTCTGATTGGTCGAAACCAAGGGTTCATCTAAGAGTGGATTTAAAAAGCTGAATTGTGGTGAAAAGAAAAGAAATTCGTGTGCGACTATCAGATGGAATTTCTATATATTTCGTTTATTTGAGGGATATTTGGGGGAATTTGAGAGTGTATAATTGTTGATATTTGGAGGAATTTGGGTGTATTTGGGGGTATTGCGGTATATTTGGGGGTATTGCGGTATATTGCGGGGTATTGCGGTATATTGCTGGGTATTGCGGTAAATAGTAGTACCGGCTTAGCTCACTCCATCAAGCACATAACAGATACATGATTAAAAAAACCAACAACACTTACCCAGCCTTGCAGGAGCAATAAGAATGGTTGATCTTCTGCTTAGCAGCGTCAAGATGGAAAGAAAGTCGATGTGGTGCTTCATTTTTTCGCATTGATCTGAAGCACCAAGCTGTCACCTCCACTATTTAATCCTCTTGCTCATAGATCTTAATTTCGTCTAAATAACATGAGTAGTATTTATTCATACCCCTGTCTATCACAGTCTGAGAAATCTTCTCACTGTCTGGCAAAAATGAGACACACATGCTGTCCAGAATACAATGCAACGAGTTAGTCGGCGTTCATTCGGAAGCCATTTTGGCGCTTGCAACTGTTACCATGCGAGATACAGCGAGAAAGGGACGTGGATGTGGAGTGGGTCACCATTCCATCAACTGACTACTTGCATTGTAAAAAATCCTTCTTTATCCTTTCACCAATGTTCTCGAAATTCACCCTTATCAAAACTCTACTCGCAAATGACGTCACGTTATTGATGACGTCACACATTTCACAATTTGGCCATTCCATGATTGGAGTATTTGGGGAGGCCATGTCAAGTGTACGACCTTAAAAAACCACTTTCTCTTCAAGCCTCAATTTTGAAAATTTGATACATTCAATCGGACCTAACTTCCAGTTAGTGTGCAAAATGTCAACGAAATCCGTCCAGTAGTTTTTGAGAAATCAGCCGTGGAGTCGGGACAGACAGACAGACATACACTCAGACAGACAGACAGATAAAAACCGCTGGCGCTGAACCTCCAGGTTTTGGCATTAAAATATAAAATAAAAAAAGATCGGGTTCAAACCCGCAACCTCTCGAGAAAAGAGGGGGGAAAAACACACACACACATACAAACACAAAAAACCAGGTCGGGTTGAAACCCACAACCTCTCGAAAAAAGAGAAGAAAAAAAAGTTTCAGCGCAGAATCGAACCTGGTCATGCATGACCAAGAGTCCAACGTTCTACCAGCTGAGCCATTAGAGAATTGATATGGCAGAGTATTTGTAAAGCATTTATAACGTTCTTTTCCGTGGCCACACAAGCAGCTAAATCTCAACCGGTTGAATAAAAGCAAAGGAGTCTGTGCGGGGGTGAGTCTCAGATCTGCATTAGAAATTGAACATTACTGCTCATTGCTCGTGCAAGGCTGGGTAAGTGTTGTTGTTTTTTTAATCATTTATCTGTTACGTGATTGATGGAGTAACCTAAGCTCGCATTCCAAAATTGTAGAACCTACTCTTGAAGAGTTGTGTGTGGATCCAAAAAGCTTGCGCAACTGTCCTTCGCACTGACTGTCCTATGCACCGACTGTCCTTTGCACTGACCGTCTTTTGCATTAACTGTCCTTCACACTGACAAGGAGATAGTCACGAAGGAGAGGAGGGGAAGTGCGCTTTCTACAGTGGGTAAAGATCTAACAGTCCGCTCCAAGTTTTTTTCGCGCTGACCAGTGCTTCGGACATGTGCCGGTCATTCTGTGCACTGGTCAGTGTGAAAGTGCATAGAACAGTCAGTGCATCGGACAGTCAGTGCATAGAACAGTCAGTGTGAAGGACAGTTAATGCAAAGGACAGTCCGTGCATAGGACAGTCAGTGCGAAGGACAGTTGCGCAAGCATTTTGGCTCCACACACAACACTTCAACAGTACTCAGTAGGTTCTACAATTTTGGAATGCAAGCTTAGGTTACTCCATCAAACAAGTAACAGATAAATGATTATTTAAAAAAAACACTTACCCAGCTCTGCACGAGCAATGAGGATGGTTGATCTTCTGCTTAGCAGCGTCAGGATGGAAAGAAAGTCGATATGGAGCTTCATTTTTTCGCATTGATCTGAAGCACCAAGCTGTCAACTCGACCGTTTATTCTGCTTGCTCATAGATCTTAATTTCGTCTAAATAACTTGAGTGGTATTTATTCATACCCCTGTCTATCACAGTCTGAGAAATCTTCTCACTCAGTCACTGTCTGGCAAAAATGAGACACAGATGATGTCCGGAATACAATGCAACGAATAAGCGTTCATTCGGAAGCCATGCATTTTGCCGCCGGCGCATCTGTAAGTGTAACCACGCGAGATACAGCAAGAAAAGGGGCGTGGCTGTAGAGTGGGTCGCCATTCCATCAAATGACTACTTGCATCGTAAAAAATCCTTCTTCCTCCTTCACCAATGTTCTCTAAATTATTAATTCTTGCATGGATTCTATATAGGACCCATGCTCCTGGAAACTCTACTTGCAAATGACGTAACGTTATTAATGACGTCAAACATTACGCAATTTTGCCATTCCATGAACCGCGTATTTGGGGAGGCGCTCTGGAGTGTAATACCTTAAAAAACCACTTTCTCTTCAAGCCTCGATTCTGAAAATGTGATACATTTAATCGGACCTAACTTCCAGTTAGTGTGCAAAATCTCAAGGAAATCCGTCCAGTAGTTTTTGAGATATAAGCCGTTAAGTCGGGACAGACAGACACACACACACACAGACAGACAGACAGATAAAGTCTGTAGGACCTCCAGTAAACCTGGAGGGATAACTTGATTTGCATTTACTCTAAACTGTTCTAGTGATTTTCGTGCTTACTGGCCTTATATAGCCTACAAAGGCTGATAGGTCGTTAAACACGACCCATTCATCCATCCTTGATTACTTCATGCAATTGTTCATTCTCTCTGGGCCTCTTGGTCTGTCTCTATCTCTGTCTCTGTCCATCCATCTGTCCGTCTCTTTCTCTCTCTCTTTCTCTCTCTTTCTCTCTCTCTCTCTTTCTCTCTCTCTCTCTTTCTCTCCCCCTCGCTCTCTCACTTGTCCATTTTGTAGTTCTTTTGAGAATGAGGAGCACTCACTACACACACACACACAGACACACACACACACACACACACACACACACACACACACACACACACCCTTCTCTCCCCATCTCTCTTCTCTTTCTCCTCCACCTTGTGTGTGTTTTGAGTTTTTGTTTATTTGTTTTGGGGATGACTTTTTGTTTTGTTTTGTTTTTCCTTTGCTGATGAACCCTAGTGGGTCAGTGATAAGAGCACTGATGTAGTGGGAGGTTTCAGGTTTGCTCTCTGTCTCTGTAGGATGGGGGTAAGTATTGGCCCACAGCATCTCCCTACGTAAGTTGTAAGAGGTGAATGTCTAGGGACTTCGTGACTTGATTAGGGCTTACTCCAAACTTTTCTGGTGATTGTTGTGCTCGTTGGCCACACATAGCCTACAAAGGCTGATAGGCTGTAAAACTCCTTCAATCATCCATCCATCCAGCATCTGGCTCAAAGTCTAAAACTTTTTCTCTGTCTTGTCTACTTGGTTTTGGCTCTGTAATATGATTTTGCAGGAAGTTTCCTTTGTGTGTGTGTGTGTGTGCATGCATGCATGCATGTGTGCATACACATGTGTGTTTGTTTGTGTGGGGGTGGGGGTGTGGATGTGTGACTCCCCAGCTTTGAAAATGAGCATGAAACCTTCAAGAGAGGGCTGTGGAACAGTTTCCAGATGCAGCCCTGACCAATCAGCTGAAGGAAGGTATCGCCGCCATCAAGCAGCTGCTGGCTCAGCACATTGACCGCGCCTTTGACACACTGGAGGCCTACCTCTTCACCAACATCTTCTGCATCCCTGCCCATGTGCTGCTGCCAGAGGACCGAGTCCACGAGGATGGACTGCAGGGACCCGAGGAGCTAGAGCAGCTGGACAGGAACATCCAGGAAGTCAAGGACAAGATCATGGCGGTAGTCTCTCCACTTGCATGATGTCACTCCTGGCACAAATGCTCATTTGATACTGACTTTTTCTCGTAGTGTGTGGCCAGGCATGGGTATCTAAACCTTCCATTGATTAGGCAGGCAGGCAGACAGACACACACACACACACACACACACACACACACATACAGACACATAAACACAGAGAGACACATAGAGACAGGCAGACAGAGAGACAGGCAAACAGGCAGATAGGCAAACAGACGACAGACACACACACACGCACATATACTCACACACGGATGGATGGATAAACAGACAATTTTTATTCATGTAAATATGGAACTTTTGTGTATACATGTACAGTTTCACTGCAACATATAGATTGATTTACCAACACAATACTGGGGAAAGATTTGGAACACAAACATGAAAGCATCAGGGATATTTACATGGAAAAGGGTGATAAGCTATTGCACTGGGTTAGAGTTGTACAGTTAAAAAAGAAACCAATATCAGCATGCCAAAGCTGACTCCTTGACTTCTTTGCTTTGAAGGTGACAAGTAGGTAAGAGAATTGGTGACATGGGTGGGTAATTGGTGACATGGGTGGGAAAGAGAATTGGTGACAAGTAGGTAAGAGAATTGGTGATATGGGTGGGAAAGAGAATTGGTGACATGGGTGGGAAAGAGAATTGGTGACATGAGTGGGAAAGAGAATTGGTGACATGGGTGGGTAAGAGAATTGGTGACATGGGTGGGAAAGAGAATTGGTGACATGGGTGGGAAAGAGAATTGGTGACATGGGTGGGAAAGAGAATTGGTGACATGGGTGGGAAAGAGAATTGGTGACATGGGTGGGAAAGAGAATTGGTGACATGGGTGGGAAAGAGAATTGGTGACATGGGTGGGAAAGAGAATTGGTGACATGGGTGGGAAAGAGAATTGGTGACATGGGTGGGAAAGAGAGTTGGTGACATGGGTGGGAAAGAGAATCGGTGACATGGGTGGGAAAGAGAGTTGGTGACATGGGTGGGAAAGAGAATTGGTGACATGAGTGGGAAAGAGAATTGGTGACATGAGTGGGAAATTGGTGACATGGGTGGGAAATTGGTGACATGGGTGGGAAAGAGAATTGGTGACATGGGTGAGAAATTGGTGACATGGGTGGGAAAGAGAATTGGTGACATGGGTGAGAAATTGGTGACATGGGTGGGAAAGAGAATTGGTGAATGGGTGGGAAAGAGAATTGGTGACATGGGTGGGAAAGAGAATTGGTGACATGGGTGGGAGAGAGAATTGGTGACATGGGTGGGAAATTGGTGACATGGGTGGGAAAGAGAATTGGTGACATGGGTGGGAAAGAGAATTGGTGACATGGGTGGGAAAGAGAATTGGTGACATGGGTGGGAAATTGGTGACATGGGTGGGAAAGAGAATTGGTGACATGGGTGGGAAATTGGTGACATGGGTGGGAAAGAGAATTGGTGACATGGGTGAGAAAGAGAATTGGTGACATGGGTGGGAAAGAGAATTGGTGACATGGATGGGAAAGAGAGTTGGTGACATGGGTGGGAAAGAGCCTATGACCTCTGCCAAGGAAGTTTTCTTTCACCCTCAGCTTGTTATTCGGCAAAATAACTTTAAAAAGCTCAAAATGTAATATGGTGAAATTTAGTGAAAGGTCTGGGTTTCTCTCAAGAAACATTCCATTAAATGTTTTAGCTTTCTGTCATCTTGTTTTGGAATTACAAGCATTAAGAGATATTTTATTGCACATTGATGACATCAGTGTACACATTCTGCACTCAGAGATTGCTATCTGGTGCAGTGGAACCAAACCATACAGGTCATGAAGGGGAAATACAGGTCATGAAGGGGAAATACAGGTCATGAAGGGGAAATACAGGTCATGAAGGGGAAATACAGGTCATGAAGGGGAAATACAGGTCATGAAGGGGAAATACAGGTCATGAAGGGGAAATACAGGTCATGAAGGGGAAATACAGGTCATGAAGGGGAAATACAGGTCATGAAGGGGAAATACAGGTCATGAAGGGGAAATACAGGTCATGAAGGGGAAATACAGGTCATGAAGGGAAATACAGGTCATGAAGGGGAAATACAGGTCATGAAGGGGAAATACAGGTCATGAAGGGGAAATACAGGTCATGAAGGGAAATACAGGTCATGAAGGGGAAATACAGGTCATGAAGGGGAAATACAGGTCATGAAGGGAAATACAGGTCATGAAGGGGAAATACAGGTCATGAAGGGGAAATACAGGTCATGAAGGGGAAATTGTGGCTTCCTTGGTGGAGGTTTGTGGTCTCCAGTCTTTTCAATCCTTTGGATGTCTCTTTCTCTATCTTGGGGTTTCTCAGGCTGGCACTTGTGCAGGTCTGCCTCAAGGAAACATCAGTCCTGCATGGATCAGAGGTGTTGATAGACCAGCTGGTTCAGTTTTGATGATGAAGGGGGGCAATGAATGAATTTCCTCTGGCCATGTTGTACAGTGTTAGTGTACTCGACTTGTGGTTCTGTGTGTGTGTGTGTGTGTGTATGTGTGTTTCTGTGTGTGTGTTTCTGTGCGTGTTTCTGTGAGTGTGTGTGTGTTTCTGTGTGTGTGCTCTGTGTGTGTGTGTGTGGGTATGCGGTGCGTGTGGTGTGGTGCGTGGTGTGGTGCGGTGTGGGGGGGTGGGGGTGGGGGGGGGGGGGGGGGGTGTTGGTTGTTGTTGTTGAAGTGATTGAGCGCAGTGAATCATACACGTTTACCTTTTCTAGCACCTGCTATTACATCAAGATGAGCAATGCAACCCTGCTCCATGTTATTCCAGGACCCATCCTTCATTTTCTATGCATGAAGTCCATGTTTGCACCAGTATGCTGTGTACAGTAGAAGGACTGCTTGATGTTGGTGCAGGTGAAGTATGCCAACGCCGTCCTCCAGAATGAGATTTTGGAAGGGAAGAAGGTGCAGAAAACGCTGTCCACCGTGGTGGAGGAATTCCAACAGATCCAAGACCAGTTCCAGGCACCAGGAGGTAAGACCAGGACCGCGCCGCGCAAACTCCATCTTTGAACTTCAGCGGCTTATGATACTTTAAAATACATGCATAGCAATAATATAAAACGTATTATTTTTTAACTTTGTTGTTGGGTGTCAGATCACACAATGTTTTCAGATTGCCTAAGTTTTGCAGTTGTAATGACGGCAACTTCAAATAGTACAATGTGTTTGCTTCTGGAGCGTTTGGCCTAAATGCCAAACTGCATGCCTGTACTGCTCATTGTAACTGTAAGGGCCTCAACTGCAGAGGCCTTGGTAGAAAAGCAAACAGAGCAACAGTCGAGTAGCGTGGCACAGCCAGCAGCTAACTTGACTGTTACCTGGGAGCCTGGGGAACGATCCCCTGGTTGGACTGCAAGCCACGAGACATGTACCGAGCGCTGCACTGCAGCGACTGTGGGTGAAACTCCCCAACCCAAATTGTAACTGAAACCTATTCATTGAGTGAAGATTGCTATTGTTATTAATGTATTGTGACTGTACATGAGAAACGAGGCTGAGGGCGCCAAAATAGTTCTTGAGCAAATGCTGAGAAAAGTTATCAGTGCATCAGGTTACTCAATTGCTTTCCTGATGTAAAGTAAAATTTCCTCTTCTTGTTTTTTCTGGAATATACATAAATGAATAAATAATATTACGGTTGAAATATTTCATTTTGATAATTTTTTTACATGAGCCTTTTCTTATGCACAGTCATCTATTATTACTTGTCTCATCATAACTAAGTGCGCACACACAAGTATGCATGGTACAGCTGGAGTGGGCTGTAAAAGCCCAGCACACACAAGTATGCATGGTACAGCTGGAGTGGGCTGTGAAAGCCCAGCAGCCAGGAGTTCGTGCTGTGGGAATACTGGAGTACCAAGAAACTCCAGCCATGCATCGTTCTGGACTGTTCCCTTTCAAAATCTTTCAGCACATTCATAGCTGGGCCAATGTAAATGTATGCAGACCATGCTGCAATCTGCCATCCCTTGGTGAAGTGATGCCCAAACCGAGGTGTTTGTTGCAGTGCCCAATGTGAGAGACTACGTGGCACACAGCTTGACGCAGGCCGAAAAGCTGCTGTATCTGATGGGGGCCACCTCCAAGATTCTCCAGTGCCAGACAGTGAGTGCCACGGTCTTCCTTAGCTGCTTTCCCAGAGAGTGGACACTGCATGGGTGGCCAGCAATGGGGTTAAAGAGGAGTGTTCTTGACTGCTTTCCCAGACAGTGGACTCTGTATAGATGGCCAGCAAAGGGGTTAAAGACTCATTTGCAGATTTGGGTCTGTGAAAAGCTGGAGGCCAGCAAGTGACCACAACTTGTATCCTTTGACCCAAGTTTTGGATACTCAATGTACATTTCAAATGACTGCCCTCTGGGATTGCAGCTTCATATTTGAACTCTGAAATGCTCATACAACTATTGTTGCTGAATGTTATCCTTTTCACATTATCAGTTTTATTGTTCAGAGTCTGTTTTGTTCCTCTCTTACACATGATGTAATGAATTATCTGTGGATTTCATTCACTAGTGGTTTTTTTACTCACATGCGAAGCAAAAGTGAGTCTATGTACTGAGCCGTGTCGTCCATCCGTCCGTCCGGGCGTCCGTCCGGGCGTCCGTCCGTCCGGGCGTAAAAAACTTAAACGTTGGATTTTTCTCGGAGACTATTAAGTCTATCAACACCAAATGTGGCATGATGGTGTATGATGACAAGGCCTCAAAAAACATACATAGTGACTTGACCTTGCTTCAAGGTCAAGGTCACAGGAGCCATAAATGTGGTCTCAAAAACGGTCATTTTTCACATTTTCCCAATTTTCTCCCACGTTATTGAGAATGGCGACCTTAGCTACAAGTGGTATATAGGTCAAAGCAAGCCCTATCTTTTGATACCAGTTTGGTTGACCTTGCTTCAAGGTCAAGGTCACAGGAGCTCTTCAAAGTTGGATTGTATACATATTTTGAAGTGACCTTGACCCTGAACTATGGAAGATAACTGTTTCAAACTTAATAATTATGTGGGGCACATGTTATACTTTCATCATGAGACACATTTGGTCACATATCAAGGTCAAGGTCACTTTGACCCTTATGAAATGTGACCAAAATGGGGTAGTGAACCACTAAAAGTGACTATATCTCATGGTAGAAAGTGCCAATAAGCACCATTGTGCTTCCTATGCCTTGAATTAACAGCTTTGTGTTGCATGACCTTGGATGACCTTGACCTTGGGTCAAGGTCACATGTATTTTGGTAGGAAAAATGTGTAAAGCATTTCTTTGTGTATGATGTCATTGGTAGGTTTAGTTGTTTGACCTTGACCTTGAAGGTCACCTGAAGGTCAAGGTCATATAAAGGTCAAGGTCAAGCATGTGAGTCGTATGGGCTTTGCCCTTCTTGTTCTCTTTCATCCAGTGCATTAGTTCACACCACTATTTAGGTTTTGTACCATTTTCTCAGTGGTCATGTAATCACATTAAAATTCCAGGTACTGTACTAGGCCAATCTATGATTATTTTCATTAGTGGCTGGCACAATTTTTCACCTCTCAACTTTGGAATGATTCCATTCATCAGTAGTGTTCATGGTTCATGCAACATATCAGCAAGTCTCAGAATATGCATTTCCATTTCCAGGATGAGGACGAGACTATGGAACCCAAAGCCAAGATGCTGAAGCCCTCTTGAAATGGTCTCATGCACAGGATTCCTGCCTCTGTAGACAGAATGCACAGGATTCCTGCCTCTGTAGACTGCATGCACAGGATTCCTGCCTCTGTAGACAGAATGTATGGGATTCCTGCCTCTGTAGACGGCATGCACAGGATTCCTGCCTCTGTAGACTGCATGCACAGGATTCCTGCCTCTGTAGACTGCATGCACAGGATTCCTGCCTCTCAAGACAGAATGCACAGGATTCCTGCCTCTCAAGACAGAATGCACAGGATTCCTGCCTCTGTAGACAGAATGTATGGGATTCCTGCCTCTGTAGACAGTCGCGTTTAATTTTGCTGTCCAGTTTGAATGTCCTGGACCTCTGCCTTGACTATGGAATTGCCTGCACTGCGTGGGAGACACGGTATTGCAGGAACCCCTGTTGCTGGGGTTGATTACATTACTGGACTGGGCTGGACTCACCTGAGGGTTTTGCCTCCGTACCAGGATCTGGCTCCATTTCAGTTGATGCGGTGAAGGAAAAGGTTTTGGATGTGTATAGCAACTCATCACCCATATGTAGGCCTGCCTCTAACTGCTTCACACTTTACCCCCTGGTCAATGAGCCACTTGGTCCATCTTTTACTAGGACCTAGCCCCAGATCTTTGCAGGATGAAATTCTTCATGATTTTCTTTTGCTCCTCATCAGAACTTGTATACATATTTATTACCATTTACCCTTCATCTCAGACACTCCTGGCTTTCTCATGACAGTATGGATGTTGCA
This sequence comes from Theodoxus fluviatilis, assembly GCA_034096865.1. Taxonomy (NCBI): domain Eukaryota; kingdom Metazoa; phylum Mollusca; class Gastropoda; order Cycloneritida; family Neritidae; genus Theodoxus; species Theodoxus fluviatilis. The sequence goes on along the minus strand of JAWQFJ010027504.1, from coordinate 148,093 downwards.
AAGTAAAACCCACAGGTGCCTTTCTTTGCAAGGAAAATCATCACCGAAGAAAACTTTAAGCACAAGTGATTTTGGAATAAATTGACCAAAACTTAAATTTTTCTAAAGCCAAGTAAAGAAATGACAAATCTTTGACATTTCTGATTCACTGTGACATGGATATGTACATATGTGTATATATATGCAGGCCCCAAAAGCCCAGCAACAAGGGGATTCAGCTGATGAGAGGGGGCATCAAGTATGTCTCCCCAAAACACTTTATATTACATGAGTAATGTACAATTTCATCAATGTGGATTATCTCTTGTAGGGCACATTTTTTCGGGAGACAATGTCATAAATGTGGATTATCTCTTGTAGGGCACATGTTTTCCCGAAACAATTTTGTAGATTGGGGCCTTACTGCATAGACGCGAGGTCTTGCGAGGCACAGGCAGATGTCAGTATGTGTCGAAATATGATTGCCTTTACATGTGTTTTCGTCATGTTGACTGACCTATTCCTTGCAAGAACATAGCTTTCCTCATGTCTATGCAACTCTCCCCTGGATTATCTCATGTAGGGCACAGATGTTTTGGGGAGAAAATGTCTTAGGTGTGGATCATCATGTAGGGCACAGATGTTTTGGGGAGAAAATGTCTTAGGTGTGGATTATCATGTAGGGCACAGATGGGGCGAAAGTCAAGGTATTTCATCAGATGTGACCTTGCAAAGATTCTTCAAGGGATTTGTAATACATGTACTGGCAATGCATTATTGCACTGTGGGTCCTTGGATCATTGAGTCCAAAGACTCTCCTTGCTATGGAGGTCTGTGCTGCTTATCTTGAGTGCATAAGACAAGGCTGCACAGCTGTGGATATTTAGTGTTACTTCATTCTGTCACTGCAAAGGTCTGATTCAAAGTCTGGAACTAACAGTGTCCAAATCGCTGGATTGGTTGATTACTCTATTCAAACATGAAATGTTACTCTGATGGAATAAAGCACTTGATCTAATGGTTGACTCGTGTGTCAATGTGTGATTGGTTCAGTATGTCAAGAGGTGTCATGTGCAAAATGTGTTTTTAATGGATTGTGAATAACTGAAAATAAACAAATAAAATTCAGGATAGGAGAGAAACACAATCGTCTTGTGAGCAGGTGACCACTGAGGAAATGCTTGCTCAGGTGAGAGGAAAAGTTATGCTGATTATTAAACTGTTGGCAAATGTGAAATATGTTGAATGATGCTGGAAAAGCCTGATCCTTTGTGCCTTCTCTTTGCAATAAAGATTATATTCAGTGGTTTGAATTTTTAGCTGTTATATCACTGCATATACCAAAATTATGTAAACGAACATTACCTCTTATCTAGTGCATATTTTGCAGTGATCCCTACTACAATGTAATGCAACAATTGGGGTGGAACACAATTTCAAGGTGTCTAAAACAAAATGACTGTTCAACGCCTGTAGTTCCCAATAATAACAACACATGAGTGAGTTATTGGTCATTTTGTAAAGTAACCCATTGAGATGGAGATATACAGGATAAAAACATTACTTTTTTTATCTCATTTTTATCATGTAGTCAAGAATGCATGATAAAAATGACCAAGCCAAGAACAACCTCTCGTGTGCTTTGTCAAAACTTTCAAGATTATTCCCACAGAACCATAACAATTATGTATTCCTTACCCACTCTCTAAATAGCAGTTACTCTGTTGCCTGGCAACAGCTTCCTTGATGTGGAGGTGAGCAGGAGCTTAAAACACCCCCAGTTCCAGATTTCACCTTAGAGCCAGAGGGCAGCTGTTGGCTGGGACCAGTATGAAACAGTTCACTCTCCAGGTGTATGCTCAAGCCCTCCCCTGGGGTACACTGACTTTTGTGTACCATAGACCTTGCCCCCAGTTTCACTCGAATGTGTTGCAGCAGTCAGTGTTCATTGTTGGTACATGTATCAGCAGCTGCAAAAAAAACCATTGAGTCGGCAGTCCCCCTTTGCCGAATTACCACGTGGACTGTTTCCTTTACTTGCAGCCCCCTCAGCACTGCAGTCACTTCTGTGGGAAGCCCAGCCCACTTACTTGCCGTGGTGACCTTCCTTATCTCTCTCCAGATAGCCGCAGCGCAGCAACGATGTGCCATGGAACTTGAAAGATCCTTGTTCTTGACTGCTGTAGAGAGTACAGTAAGGCACCTTTTGCAGGCAGTCTGATCAAACGGCATTTTGGTAGGGGCAAGAGGGGCTAGTTCATCTTTCCCTGTAGAGAGGATTTATCAGTGTGCTCAATGCAGGGTGTACTGTGTACTTAGTACTTGTCCTGTAGTCTGGACGACCGTTGGGGCACCACAGATGATCTGGCAACCAGCTCTCTCCATTCCTCTCGCCTCTCGGACTGTCTCAAGGCTTCCCTGAACCTCATCCCTGTCCACTCTGAGACGTTGTCCTCCCATCTTTTCCTTTGTCTGTCTCTCCTCCTCCCTCCTTTTACTGTGCCTTGTAGCACAGTCTTGGCAAGCCCTGACGATCATGAGACGTGCCCATACCACTTTAGTTTGCGTCTTTTCACAGTGGTCAGTAGTTCTTCATGGGGCCCGATGGCTTGCCTGATTCTGTTTCGGACTTCCTCGTTTGTGATGCGGTCTTTGTAGGAGATGCCGAGGAGTCGTCGAAAGCATCTCATTTCCATGGCCTGTATCCTTCTCTCCAAGTCAGCTGTTAGTGTCCATGACTCACAGGCATACAAAAATATGGACATGACCAGGGCGCGCATCAGTCTGATCTTTGAGCTGAGGACTATGTTCCTGTCCTTCCAGATGGTCTTGAGTTTTGTGAGTGCTGCTGTGGTCTGAGCAATTCTGGCGAGTATTTCAGGTTTGGATCCTGCATCTGTGACAATTGCTCCCAGGTATTTGAAGCTGTTGACGGTTTCCAGTTTCTCGCCACATACCTTGATGTCAGTGCTGATGCCGTTGGTGTTGTTGGTCATCAGTTTGGTCTTCTCTGCACTGATCTGCATGCCAAAATTTGTGGAGGTTGTGTCTAAGCGCTCCACTAAGTTCTCCAGCTCCTTTTCACTTCCGGCCAGGCCATCTATGTCGTCAGCAAAACGTAAGTTTGTGATTGTTCTGCCGCCAATGCTGACTGTCCCCTCGTGGTCTTTTAGGGCGTCATTCATTATTCTTTCCAGGAAGATGTTGAAGAGGGTGGGAGAGAGCAAACAGCCTTGTCTCACTCCGACTGTGGTTCTGAACCAGTCCCCAATGCTGCTGTTGAAGTATACGGCACTTGTGGCATTGTCATACAGGTGTTCTATGACTCTGATCAGGTTGGCGTTGATGTTGTACAGCCTCATGGTAGCCCACAGTGCTGCATGCCATACCCTGTCGAAAGCCTTCTTAAAGTCCACGAAGACGTGGTAGAGGTCCTGTTGGTGTTGTAGGTACCTCTCGCACAGTATCCTGAGGTTGAAGATCTGCTCCGTTGTACTGCGCCCTTGTCTGAAGCCTGCCTGTTCTTCAGCGATGATCTTCTCTGCTTGTGGCTTCAGTCTGTTCAGTAAGATCTTCAGCATGACTTTGCTTGGGTGGCTGATGAGGCTGATAGTTCTGTAGTTCTGGCATAGCTGTAAGTTGCCTTTCTTGGGGAGGGTGATGATGAGGGACTGCGTCCCTGGTGTGGGCCACTCCCCCGTCTGCCAGATCTTGTGTTGCAGATGGTCAGTAAAGCACTGATCATCTCTTCCCCCCCTGCCTGCACCAGCTCTCCTGGGATGTTGTCCACTCCTGCTGACTTCCCCTTCTTCAGCGATTTCATTGCTACTTCCACTTCTACGCGAAGGATAGGGTGGTCGTCGTTGTTGATTGCTGGAAGGACATTTGGTACCTCTGGGTCTCCCGTGGTTCTGTAGTTGTAGAGTTCTGAGCAGTATTCTGTCCACCTCTTTTAGATGTCTTGTTCTTCCGTCAGACACTTTCCGTCCTTGTCTTGTATTGTGGTGGTTCGCCCTTGCTTTGTGCTGGTCAGATCTTTCACCAGCTAGTAGGCTTTTTGACTCACATGCGAAGCAAAAGTGAGTCTATGTACTCAGCCGTGTCGTCCGTCCGTCCGTCCGTCCGTCCGTCCGGGCGTAAAAAACTTAAACGTTGGATTTTTCTCGGAGACTATTAAGTCTATCAACACCAAATGTGGCATGATGGTGTATGATGACAAGGCCTCAAAAAACATACATAGTGACTTGACCTTGCTTCAAGGTCAAGGTCACAGGAGCCATAAATGTGGTCTCAAAAACAGTCATTTTTCACATTTTCCCAATTTTCTCCCACGTTATTGAGAATGGCGACCTTAGCTACAAGTGGTATATAGGTCAAAGCAAGCCCTATCTTTTGATACCAGTTTAGTTGACCTTGCTTCAAGGTCAAGGTCACAGGAGCTCTTCAAAGTTGGATTGTATACATATTTTGAAGTGACCTTGACCCTGAACTATGGAAGATAACTGTTTCAAACTTAATAATTATGTGGGGCACATGTTATACTTTCATCATGAGACACATTTGTTCACATATCATCAAGGTCAAGGTCACTCTGACCCTTATGAAATGTGACCAAAATGGGGTAGTGAACCACTAAAAGTGACTATATCTCATGGTAGAAAGTGCCAATAAGCACCATTGTGCTTCCTATGTCTTGAATTAACAGCTTTGTGTTGCATGACCTTGGATGACCTTGACCTTGGGTCAAGGTCACATGTATTTTGGTAGGAAAAATGTGTAAAGCATTTCTTTGTGTATGATGTCATTGGTAGGTTTAGTTGTTTGACCTTGACCTTGAAGGTCACCTGAAGGTCAAGGTCATATAAAGGTCAAGGTCAAGCATGTGAGTCGTATGGGCTTTGCCCTTCTTGTTTGCTGTTGTTGTTCTTCAGGCTCTCATCAATGTCCTAACACTGTTCTTCAATGAAGGGTGTAGGGGAGGGAAAAGAGACTGACAGATGTTGTGATGGTGATGGATGTCACAGAGTCTGAAATCGTTTTCTGAGCAGCTTCCAGCACGATTGACGAATCACAAGATCATCTTGCCAGAGGACTTCGTAAGAGAGGACTGGGTGATTTTTTTTTCTCTGGATGTTTGATGAGTGCAGTGATGTTTTGAAAAAATTGGCTGTGGAATTTGGTGACGGCTCAAACTTCTCAAGGTGGATTGAACACTGCTGAGTCTACATAACCTCTCCCTGTCCCAGCCCCCTGTCCCAGCCCCCTGTCCCAGCCCCCTGGCAGCCTCTGCCTGCTTGGGGCCGCCCCTGGCCGAGCATCTGAAGCAGGCCCTGAAAGTCCAGCAGCCAGGGTTTCCTGCTGATTTCGGGGAGTCAAGCAGTTTTGGCCTTATTACCTCTTCCAAGGAGGTTATGTTTTACCCTCGGTTCTTTTAGTAGTTATTTAGCAAAATAGCTTGAAAAGTTTGCAATAGATTCTGATGAAATTTGGTGCAAGGTCAGGGTTCACCCCAGGGCCAATCTTCACATTTTGGAACAACCATCACCTACATGTTGTATGCTTTACACTTGACACCCAAGTCACTATACCAACAAACTGATTCTCTCTCTCTCTC
>JAWQFJ010027504.1:117500-140000 GCA_034096865.1 Theodoxus fluviatilis | reverse complement strand
TAGCAGAGAGTGGACTGGTCTGCCCCCACAGAGAAGAGTACTGCATTCAAATGTAGTCTTAGCAGAGAGTGGACTGGACTGCCCCCACAGAGAAGAGTACTGCATTCATAATGTAGTCTTAGCAGAGAGTGGACTGGTCTGCCCCCACAGAGAAGAGTACTGCATTCAAATGTAGTCTTAGCAGAGAGTGGACTGGACTGCCCCCACAGAGAAGAGTACTGCATTCAAATGTAGTCTTAGCAGAGAGTGGACTGGTCTGCCCCCACAGAGAAGAGTACTGCATTCAAATGTAGTCTTAGCAGAGAGTGGACTGGTCTGCCCCCACAGAGAAGAGTACTGCATTCAAATGTAGTCTTAGCAGAGAGTGGACTGGTCTGCCCCCACAGAGAAGAGTACTGCATTCAAATGTAGTCTTAGCAGAGAGTGGACTGGTCTGCCCCCACAGAGAAGAGTACTGCATTCAAATGTAGTCTTAGCAGAGAGTGGACTGGTCTGCCCCCACAGAGAAGAGTACTGCATTCAAATGTAGTCTTAGCAGAGAGTGGACTGGTCTGCCCCCACAGAGAAGAGTACTGCATTCAAATGTAGTCTTAGCAGAGAGTGGACTGGTCTGCCCCCACAGAGAAGAGTACTGCATTCAAATGTAGTCTTAGCAGAGAGTGGACTGGTCTGCCCCCACAGAGAAGAGTACTGCATTCAAATGTAGTCTTAGCAGAGAGTGGACTGGTCTGCCCCCACAGAGAAGAGTACTGCATTCAAATGTAGTCTTAGCAGAGAGTGGACTGGACTGCCCCCACAGAGAAGAGTACTGCATTCAAATGTAGTCTTAGCAGAGAGTGGACTGGTCTGCCCCCACAGAGAAGAGTACTGCATTCAAATGTAGTCTTAGCAGAGAGTGGACTGGACTGCCCCCACAGAGAAGAGTACTGCATTCAAATGTAGTCTTAGCAGAGAGTGGACTGGTCTGCCCCCACAGAGAAGAGTACTGCATTCAAATGTAGTCTTAGCAGAGAGTGGACTGGACTGCCCCCACAGAGAAGAGTACTGCATTCAAATGTAGTCTTAGCAGAGAGTGGACTGGTCTGCCCCCACAGAGAAGAGTACTGCATTCAAATGTAGTCTTAGCAGAGAGTGGACTGGTCTGCCCCCACAGAGAAGAGTACTGCATTCAAATGTAGTCTTAGCAGAGAGTGGACTGGACTGCCCCCACAGAGAAGAGTACTGCATTCAAATGTAGTCTTAGCAGAGAGTGGACTGGTCTGCCCCCACAGAGAAGAGTACTGCATTCAAATGTAGTCTTAGCAGAGAGTGGACTGGTCTGCCCCCACAGAGAAGAGTACTGCATTCAAATGTAGTCTTAGCAGAGAGTGGACTGGTCTGCCCCCACAGAGAAGAGTACTGCATTCAAATGTAGTCTTAGCAGAGAGTGGACTGGTCTGCCCCCACAGAGAAGAGTACTGCATTCAAATGTAGTCTTAGCAGAGAGTGGACTGGACTGCCCCCACAGAGAAGAGTACTGCATTCAAATGTAGTCTTAGCAGAGAGTGGACTGGTCTGCCCCCACAGAGAAGAGTACTGCATTCAAATGTAGTCTTAGCAGAGAGTGGACTGGTCTGCCCCCACAGAGAAGAGTACTGCATTCAAATGTAGTCTTAGCAGAGAGTGGACTGGTCTGCCCCCACAGAGAAGAGTACTGCATTCAAATGTAGTCTTAGCAGAGAGTGGACTGGTCTGCCCCCACAGAGAAGAGTACTGCATTCAAATGTAGTCTTAGCAGAGAGTGGACTGGTCTGCCCCCACAGAGAAGAGTACTGCATTCAAATGTAGTCTTAGCAGAGAGTGGACTGGTCTGCCCCCACAGAGAAGAGTACTGCATTCAAATGTAGTCTTAGCAGAGAGTGGACTGGTCTGCCCCCACAGAGAAGAGTACTGCATTCAAATGTAGTCTTAGCAGAGAGTGGACTGGACTGCCCCCACAGAGAAGAGTACTGCATTCAAATGTAGTCTTAGCAGAGAGTGGACTGGTCTGCCCCCACAGAGAAGAGTACTGCATTCAAATGTAGTCTTAGCAGAGAGTGGACTGGTCTGCCCCCACAGAGAAGAGTACTGCATTCAAATGTAGTCTTAGCAGAGAGTGGACTGGTCTGCCCCCACAGAGAAGAGTACTGCATTCAAATGTAGTCTTAGCAGAGAGTGGACTGGTCTGCCCCCACAGAGAAGAGTACTGCATTCAAATGTAGTCTTAGCAGAGAGTGGACTGGTCTGCCCCCACAGAGAAGAGTACTGCATTCAAATGTAGTCTTAGCAGAGAGTGGACTGGTCTGCCCCCACAGAGAAGAGTACTGCATTCAAATGTAGTCTTAGCAGAGAGTGGACTGGTCTGCCCCCACAGAGAAGAGTACTGCATTCAAATGTAGTCTTAGCAGAGAGTGGACTGGTCTGCCCCACAGAGAAGAGTACTGCATTCAAATGTAGTCTTAGCAGAGAGTGGACTGGACTGCCCCCACAGAGAAGAGTACTGCATTCAAATGTAGTCTTAGCAGAGAGTGGACTGGTCTGCCCCCACAGAGAAGAGTACTGCATTCAAATGTAGTCTTAGCAGAGAGTGGACTGGTCTGCCCCCACAGAGAAGAGTACTGCATTCAAATGTAGTCTTAGCAGAGAGTGGACTGGACTGCCCCCACAGAGAAGAGTACTGCATTCAAATGTAGTCTTAGCAGAGAGTGGACTGGTCTGCCCCCACAGAGAAGAGTACTGCATTCAAATGTAGTCTTAGCAGAGAGTGGACTGGTCTGCCCCCACAGAGAAGAGTACTGCATTCAAATGTAGTCTTAGCAGAGAGTGGACTGGACTGCCCCCACAGAGAAGAGTACTGCATTCAAATGTAGTCTTAGCAGAGAGTGGACTGGTCTGCCCCCACAGAGAAGAGTACTGCATTCAAATGTAGTCTTAGCAGAGAGTGGACTGGACTGCCCCCACAGAGAAGAGTACTGCATTCAAATGTAGTCTTAGCAGAGAGTGGACTGGTCTGCCCCCACAGAGAAGAGTACTGCATTCAAATGTAGTCTTAGCAGAGAGTGGACTGGACTGCCCCCACAGAGAAGAGTACTGCATTCAAATGTAGTCTTAGCAGAGAGTGGACTGGTCTGCCCCCACAGAGAAGAGTACTGCATTCAAATGTAGTCTTAGCAGAGAGTGGACTGGACTGCCCCCACAGAGAAGAGTACTGCATTCAAATGTAGTCTTAGCAGAGAGTGGACTGGTCTGCCCCCACAGAGAAGAGTACTGCATTCAAATGTAGTCTTAGCAGAGAGTGGACTGGACTGCCCCCACAGAGAAGAGTACTGCATTCAAATGTAGTCTTAGCAGAGAGTGGACTGGTCTGCCCCCACAGAGAAGAGTACTGCATTCAAATGTAGTCTTAGCAGAGAGTGGACTGGTCTGCCCCCACAGAGAAGAGTACTGCATTCAAATGTAGTCTTAGCAGAGAGTGGACTGGTCTGCCCCCACAGAGAAGAGTACTGCATTCAAATGTAGTCTTAGCAGAGAGTGGACTGGTCTGCCCCCACAGAGAAGAGTACTGCATTCAAATGTAGTCTTAGCAGAGAGTGGACTGGTCTGCCCCCACAGAGAAGAGTACTGCATTCAAATGTAGTCTTAGCAGAGAGTGGACTGGTCTGCCCCCACAGAGAAGAGTACTGCATTCAAATGTAGTCTTAGCAGAGAGTGGACTGGTCTGCCCCCACAGAGAAGAGTACTGCATTCAAATGTAGTCTTAGCAGAGAGTGGACTGGACTGCCCCCACAGAGAAGAGTACTGCATTCAAATGTAGTCTTAGCAGAGAGTGGACTGGTCTGCCCCCACAGAGAAGAGTACTGCATTCAAATGTAGTCTTAGCAGAGAGTGGACTGGACTGCCCCCACAGAGAAGAGTACTGCATTCAAATGTAGTCTTAGCAGAGAGTGGACTGGTCTGCCCCCACAGAGAAGAGTACTGCATTCAAATGTAGTCTTAGCAGAGAGTGGACTGGACTGCCCCCACAGAGAAGAGTACTGCATTCAAATGTAGTCTTAGCAGAGAGTGGACTGGTCTGCCCCCACAGAGAAGAGTACTGCATTCAAATGTAGTCTTAGCAGAGAGTGGACTGGACTGCCCCCACAGAGAAGAGTACTGCATTCAAATGTAGTCTTAGCAGAGAGTGGACTGGTCTGCCCCCACAGAGAAGAGTACTGCATTCAAATGTAGTCTTAGCAGAGAGTGGACTGGTCTGCCCCCACAGAGAAGAGTACTGCATTCAAATGTAGTCTTAGCAGAGAGTGGACTGGTCTGCCCCCACAGAGAAGAGTACTGCATTCAAATGTAGTCTTAGCAGAGAGTGGACTGGTCTGCCCCCACAGAGAAGAGTACTGCATTCAAATGTAGTCTTAGCAGAGAGTGGACTGGTCTGCCCCCACAGAGAAGAGTACTGCATTCAAATGTAGTCTTAGCAGAGAGTGGACTGGACTGCCCCCACAGAGAAGAGTACTGCATTCAAATGTAGTCTTAGCAGAGAGTGGACTGGTCTGCCCCCACAGAGAAGAGTACTGCATTCAAATGTAGTCTTAGCAGAGAGTGGACTGGACTGCCCCCACAGAGAAGAGTACTGCATTCAAATGTAGTCTTAGCAGAGAGTGGACTGGTCTGCCCCCACAGAGAAGAGTACTGCATTCAAATGTAGTCTTAGCAGAGAGTGGACTGGACTGCCCCCACAGAGAAGAGTACTGCATTCAAATGTAGTCTTAGCAGAGAGTGGACTGGTCTGCCCCCACAGAGAAGAGTACTGCATTCAAATGTAGTCTTAGCAGAGAGTGGACTGGACTGCCCCCACAGAGAAGAGTACTGCATTCAAATGTAGTCTTAGCAGAGAGTGGACTGGTCTGCCCCCACAGAGAAGAGTACTGCCTTCAAATGTAGTCTTAGCAGAGAGTGGACTGGACTGCCCCCACAGAGAAGAGTACTGCATTCAAATGTAGTCTTAGCAGAGAGTGGACTGGTCTGCCCCCACAGAGAAGAGTACTGCATTCAAATGTAGTCTTAGCAGAGAGTGGACTGGTCTGCCCCCACAGAGAAGAGTACTGCATTCAAATGTAGTCTTAGCAGAGAGTGGACTGGTCTGCCCCCACAGAGAAGAGTACTGCATTCAAATGTAGTCTTAGCAGAGAGTGGACTGGTCTGCCCCCACAGAGAAGAGTACTGCATTCAAATGTAGTCTTAGCAGAGAGTGGACTGGTCTGCCCCCACAGAGAAGAGTACTGCATTCAAATGTAGTCTTAGCAGAGAGTGGACTGGTCTGCCCCCACAGAGAAGAGTACTGCATTCAAATGTAGTCTTAGCAGAGAGTGGACTGGTCTGCCCCCACAGAGAAGAGTACTGCATTCAAATGTAGTCTTAGCAGAGAGTGGACTGGTCTGCCCCCACAGAGAAGAGTACTGCATTCAAATGTAGTCTTAGCAGAGAGTGGACTGGACTGCCCCCACAGAGAAGAGTACTGCATTCAAATGTAGTCTTAGCAGAGAGTGGACTGGACTGCCCCCACAGAGAAGAGTACTGCATTCAAATGTAGTCTTAGCAGAGAGTGGACTGGTCTGCCCCCACAGAGAAGAGTACTGCATTCAAATGTAGTCTTAGCAGAGAGTGGACTGGACTGCCCCCACAGAGAAGAGTACTGCATTCAAATGTAGTCTTAGCAGAGAGTGGACTGGTCTGCCCCCACAGAGAAGAGTACTGCATTCAAATGTAGTCTTAGCAGAGAGTGGACTGGACTGCCCCCACAGAGAAGAGTACTGCATTCAAATGTAGTCTTAGCAGAGAGTGGACTGGACTGCCCCCACAGAGAAGAGTACTGCATTCAAATGTAGTCTTAGCAGAGAGTGGACTGGACTGCCCCCACAGAGAAGAGTACTGCATTCAAATGTAGTCTTAGCAGAGAGTGGACTGGACTGCCCCCACAGAGAAGAGTACTGCATTCAAATGTAGTCTTAGCAGAGAGTGGACTGGTCTGCCCCCACAGAGAAGAGTACTGCCTTCAAATGTAGTCTTAGCAGAGAGTGGACTGGACTGCCCCCACAGAGAAGAGTACTGCATTCAAATGTAGTCTTAGCAGAGAGTGGACTGGACTGCCCCCACAGAGAAGAGTACTGCATTCAAATGTAGTCTTAGCAGAGAGTGGACTGGACTGCCCCCACAGAGAAGAGTACTGCATTCAAATGTAGTCTTAGCAGAGAGTGGACTGGACTGCCCCCACAGAGAAGAGTACTGCATTCAAATGTAGTCTTAGCAGAGAGTGGACTGGTCTGCCCCCACAGAGAAGAGTACTGCCTTCAAATGTAGTCTTAGCAGAGAGTGGACTGGACTGCCCCCACAGAGAAGAGTACTGCATTCAAATGTAGTCTTAGCAGAGAGTGGACTGGACTGCCCCACAGAGAAGAGTACTGCCTTCAAATGTAGTCTTAGCAGAGAGTGGACTGGTCTGCCCCCACAGAGAAGAGTACTGCCTTCAAATGTAGTCTTAGCAGAGAGTGGACTGGTCTGCCCCCACAGAGAAGAGTACTGCATTCAAATGTAGTCTTAGCAGAGAGTGGACTGGACTGCCCCCACAGAGAAGAGTACTGCATTCAAATGTAGTCTTAGCAGAGAGTGGACTGGTCTGCCCCCACAGAGAAGAGTACTGCATTCAAATGTAGTCTTAGCAGAGAGTGGACTGGACTGCCCCACAGAGAAGAGTACTGCATTCAAATGTAGTCTTAGCAGAGAGTGGACTGGTCTGCCCCCACAGAGAAGAGTACTGCCTTCAAATGTAGTCTTAGCAGAGAGTGGACTGGTCTGCCCCCACAGAGAAGAGTACTGCATTCAAATGTAGTCTTAGCAGAGAGTGGACTGGACTGCCCCCACAGAGAAGAGTACTGCATTCAAATGTAGTCTTAGCAGAGAGTGGACTGGTCTGCCCCCACAGAGAAGAGTACTGCATTCAAATGTAGTCTTAGCAGAGAGTGGACTGGACTGCCCCACAGAGAAGAGTACTGCATTCAAATGTAGTCTTAGCAGAGAGTGGACTGGTCTGCCCCCACAGAGAAGAGTACTGCCTTCAAATGTAGTCTTAGCAGAGAGTGGACTGGACTGCCCCCACAGAGAAGAGTACTGCATTCAAATGTAGTCTTAGCAGAGAGTGGACTGGACTGCCCCCACAGAGAAGAGTACTGCCTTCAAATGTAGTCTTAGCAGAGAGTGGACTGGTCTGCCCCCACAGAGAAGAGTACTGCCTTCAAATGTAGTCTTAGCAGAGAGTGGACTGGACTGCCCCCACAGAGAAGAGTACTGCATTCAAATATAGTCTTAGCAGAGAGTGGACTGGACTGCTCCCACAGAGAAGAGTACTGCCTTCAAATGTAGTCTTAGCAGAGAGTGGACTGGTCTGCCCCCACAGAGAAGAGTTCTGCCTTCAAATGTAGTCTTAGCAGAGAGTGGACTGGTCTGCCCCCACAGAGAAGAGTACTGCATTCAAATGTAGTCTTAGCAGAGAGTGGACTGGACTGCTCCCACAGAGAAGAGTACTGCCTTCAAATGTAGTCTTAGCAGAGAGTGGACTGGTCTGCCCCCACAGAGAAGAGTACTGCCTTCAAATGTAGTCTTAGCAGAGAGTGGACTGGACTGCTCCCACAGAGAAGAGTACTGCCTTCAAATGTAGTCTTAGCAGAGAGTGGACTGGTCTGCCCCCACAGAGAAGAGTACTGCCTTCAAATGTAGTCTTAGCAGAGAGTGGACTGGACTGCCCCCACAGAGAAGAGTACTGCCTTCAAATGTAGTCTTAGCAGAGAGTGGACTGGACTGCCCCCACAGAGAAGAGTACTGCCTTCAAATGTAGTCTTAGCAGAGAGTGGACTGGACTGCCCCCACAGAGAAGAGTACTGCCTTCAAATGTAGTCTTAGCAGAGAGTGGACTGGACTGCCCCCACAGAGAAGAGTACTGCCTTCAAATGTAGTCTTAGCAGAGAGTGGACTGGACTGCCCCCACAGAGAAGAGTACTGCATTCAAATGTAGTCTTAGCAGAGAGTGGACTGGTCTGCCCCCACAGAGAAGAGTACTGCCTTCAAATGTAGTCTTAGCAGAGAGTGGACTGGACTGCCCCCACAGAGAAGAGTACTGCATTCAAATGTAGTCTTAGCAGAGAGTGGACTGGACTGCCCCCACAGAGAAGAGTACTGCCTTCAAATGTAGTCTTAGCAGAGAGTGGACTGGACTGCCCCCACAGAGAAGAGTACTGCATTCAAATGTAGTCTTAGCAGAGAGTGGACTGGTCTGCCCCCACAGAGAAGAGTACTGCATTCAAATGTAGTCTTAGCAGAGAGTGGACTGGACTGCCCCCACAGAGAAGAGCACTGCCTTCAAATGTAGTCTTAGCAGAGAGTGGACTGGACTGCCCCCACAGAGAAGAGTTCTGCATTCAAATGTAGTCTTAGCAGAGAGTGGACTGGACTGCCCCCACAGAGAAGAGTACTGCATTCAAATGTAGTCTTAGCAGAGAGTGGACTGGACTGCCCCCACAGAGAAGAGCACTGCCTTCAAATGTAGTCTTAGCAGAGAGTGGACTGGACTGCCCCCACAGAGAAGAGCACTGCCTTCAAATGTAGTCTTAGCAGAGAGTGGACTGGTCTGCCCCCACAGAGAAGAGTACTGCCTTCAAATGTAGTCTTAGCAGAGAGTGGACTGGTCTGCCCCCACAGAGAAGAGTACTGCCTTCAAATGTAGTCTTAGCAGAGAGTGGACTGGTCTGCCCCCACAGAGAAGAGTACTGCATTCAAATGTAGTCTTAGCAGAGAGTGGACTGGTCTGCCCCCACAGAGAAGAGTACTGCATTCAAATGTAGTCTTAGCAGAGAGTGGACTGGTCTGCCCCCACAGAGAAGAGTACTGCATTCAAATGTAGTCTTAGCAGAGAGTGGACTGGTCTGCCCCCACAGAGAAGAGTACTGCATTCAAATGTAGTCTTAGCAGAGAGTGGACTGGTCTGCCCCCACAGAGAAGAGTACTGCCTTCAAATGTAGTCTTAGCAGAGAGTGGACTGGTCTGCCCCCACAGAGAAGAGTACTGCCTTCAAATGTAGTCACTGAGATCAGAGGTGCCAGGGAGTGCAGGAAAGCACCAGCATCTGTATAAATGGCAGCGTCCATCCATCCATCCACTGCCTCCAAGCGTGCCTGTGTAGGACTGGAGTCATCAGCCACACCCTGCCTCCACAGAAGCTTGCATGTCAACTTTGTCCATTTGGTGACCAGTGACTATGCAAGTGTGACTGTCCATTTGGTGACCAGGGACTATGCAAGTGTGACTTTTTCCATTTGGTGACCAATGACTATGCAAGTGTGGCTTTGTCCATTTGGTGACCAGTGACTATGCAAGTGTGGCTTTGTCCATTTGGTGACCAGGGACTATGCAAGTGTGACTTTTTCCATTTGGTGACCAATGACTATGCAAGTGTGACTTTGTCCATTTGGTGACCAATGACTATGCAAGTGTGACTTTGTCCATTTGGTGACCAATGACTATGCAAGTGTGACTTTGTCCATTTGGTGACCAATGACTATGCAAGTGTGACTTTGTCCATTTGGTGACCAATGACTATGCAAGTGTGACTTTGTCCATTTGGTGACCAATGACTATGCAAGTGTGACCGTCCATTTGGTGACCAATGACTATGCACGTGTGACTTTTTCCATTTGGTGACCAATGACTATGCAAGTGTGACTTTGTCCATTTGGTGACCAATGACTATGCAAGTGTGACTCTGTCCATTTGGTGACCAATGACTTGCAAGTGTGACTTTGTCCATTTGGTGACCAGGGACTATGCAAGTGTGGCTTTGTCCATTTGGTGACCAGGGACTATGCAAGTGTGACTTTGTCCATTTGGTGACCAATGACTATGCAAGTGTGGCTTTGTCCATTTGGTGACCAATGACTATGCAAGTGTGACTGTCCATTTGGTGACCAGGGACTATGCAAGTGTGGCTTTGTCCATTTGGTTACCAATGACTATGCAAGTGTGACTGTCCATTTGGTGACCAGGGACTATGCAAGTGTGACTTTGTCCATTTGGTGACCAATGACTATGCAAGTGTGACTGTCCATTTGGTGACCAATGACTATGCAAGTGTGACCGTCCATTTGGTGACCAGGGACTATGCAAGTGTGACTTTGTCCATTTGGTGACCAATGACTATGCAAGTGTGACTGTCCATTTAGTGACCAATGACTATGCAAGTGTGACTTTGTCCATTTGGTGACCAATGACTATGCAAGTGTGACTTTGTCCATTTGGTGACCAGGGACTATGCAAGTGTGACTTTGTCCATTTGGTGACCAATGACTATGCAAGTGTGACTTTGTCCATTTGGTGACCAATGACTATGCAAGTGTGACTGTCCATTTGGTGACCAATGACTATGCAAGTGTGAATTTGTCCATTTGGTGACCAGGGACTATGCAAGTGTGACTTTGTCCATTTGGTGACCAGGGACTATGCAAGTGTGACTTTGTCCATTTGGTGACCAATGACTATGCAAGTGTGACTTTGTCCATTTGGTGACCAATGACTATGCAAGTGTGACTTTGTCCATTTGGTGACCAATGACTATGCAAGTGTGACCGTCCATTTGGTGACCAGGGACTATGCAAGTGTGACTTTGTCCATTTGGTGACCAATGACTATGCAAGTGTGACTGTCCATTTGGTGACCAATGACTATGCAAGTGTGACTTTTTCCATTTGGTGACCAATGACTATGCAAGTGTGACTTTTTCCATTTGGTGACAGATTAATGTGAAAATGTGACCAACTTCGTCCATCGGTGATGGAAAACTATGAAAATATGACCGACTTCATTTATTCTAATGGTGACCAATCACTATGAAAGTGTGACAGACTTTGTCTATCCTAATATTGGTTGATTGATATGATAGTGTGACCAACTCCATCTATCCTAATGGTTGCCAGTGACTTGAAGTATATCCTAATGGTGACTGATGACCATGAAAGTGTGACAGACTTAGTCTATCCTAATGGTGACTAATCACTGTGAAAGCGTGACAGACTTAGTCTATCCTAATGGTTGCCAGTGACTTGAAGTATATCCTAATGGTGACTGATGACCATGAAAGACTGACAGACTTTGTCTATCCTAATGGTTACCGGCGACATGAAGTCCATCCTAATGGTGACCAATCACTGTGAAAGCGTGACAGACTTAGTCTATCCTAATGGTTGTTGGTGACTTGAAGTCCATCCTAATGGTGACTAATCACTGTGAAAGCGTGACAGACTTAGTCTATCCTAATGGATGCCAGTGACTTGAAGTCTATCCTAATGGTGACTAATCACTGTGAAAGCGTGACAGACTTAGTCTATCCTAATGGTTGCCAGTGACTTGAAGTCTATCCTAATGGTGACTGATGACCATGAAAACGTGACAGACTTAGTCTATCCTAATGGTTGCCAGTGACTTGAAGTCCATCCTAATGGTGACCAATCACTGAAAGTGTGACCTACTGGATACCTGTGACTTGAAGTCCATCCTAATGGTGATCAATCACTGTGAAAGTGTGACAGACTTTGTCTATCCTAATGGTTACCGGTGACTTGAAGGTGCAACTGACTTCGTCTAATCCTATTGGTGGTTGATGGATATGAAAGTGTGACAGACTTAGTCTATCCTCATGGTTATTGGTGACTTGAAGGTGCTGTTCCTATTGGTGGTTGATGGATATGAAAGTGTGACTGACTTCGTCTATCCTAATCCTAATGGATGACTTTGCAAGTTGAGAAGGGCTAAAGATACCTGTGATTCATGCCAAATGTGTCCATAGGAGACAACTTTTCAAACCGTGATGGTCAAGACTGTTCACATCAATCATCAACAAAGCCAAACGTGTGATCTAGGATGATTTAATCCTAAACTGCAGAAAGGATGCATGCATACAAATGTACAGTTGTAACTTTGATTACAACAATATAATTCTCCTCACTTGTTTATGTGAAAAGCACAACAAAGGACATGTTAGACAGCATACATTGGTAAATTAAAATTAGAAAGTGAGATGCACCAAAATGAGAGATCCTAGCTTTCTCAAACCTCAATGACTTCTTCCTAGATAAATAACAATCTACCATAACTAGTTTAGGGTGGGAACAAAATATAAAGAAACTATGGTTAATCTGCGAAATGATAAAGTATAATAATTTAGTTAAGTTCCTCAGTCCAAAAACACCATACACAGCAGGGTTTGTCTCAGGACAGGCAGCTGATCACGGATATAAGTGCTCTTCCAACATTCTCTGGGACTGAGGCCGTGGGGGTGTGAATAGACTTACATAAAGCATAACATAACCTAGATAACAAATGCATTTCCAAAACTAATGCATGACTATTCTGGCCCACGCTTTTCCCTTTTCTTCAATTCCCCGCAACTCCAAGACTAGCGTATGAGAAAACAATGCAATCATTGGGAAAATTTTGCTGAAAGGAAACTTTACATATTTTTTGGGGGGGTTAACATTTTCCCGACATTCCTGGATATAAATTCATACAGATCCATCAAGGAAGCGTTTCCCATGCACACAGTAGACAGAAACAATACAGATTCGTCATCCCCTCTAGAAGCAGCAGGCAGGTCATTTCTAGCAGGAGAAAAGAAGCCCATGTACATGTATATCACAAACATCTCTGTGTCCAATGCTGTTTGTAGCAACACATGTATACCACACCAAGCCCTTCAAAGGAGGTCTGCAGCCCATGTTTATTCATACAAAACAACAACAACAGCAACAAATACTGGGCATGAGTATTTAGTTGCTGTTAGACTGGAAGACTGACAAGTCTTTTGAAATCAGACAAATCACAGTCCACGTCTCTTCCTGGGCTCTGCCGCCCCCCCCCCCCCCCCCCCCACTTTATTGATGTGTGCATTCCCACTTACCACAGTGAGAACATCCATGTTTACTAGAATTGCACTCTCAGGAAAAACAAGATAACAATCACACGTGATGAAACTAAAAGGATTGCTGATGCACACACATGGCACTTCATAAATGTTCACACTCATCCAAAAATTTTGTTACAATACAAAGTAAATTTTGTACATTTTACCTTGAACTTTGATTACACTTTTGAACAAAACTATTTGAAATTGGCACAGACATGCTATTTTCCCTCAGCTTATCACACTACACTAACTTCTCTAAACTAAAAATGTCATCACAGAACATTCATCAAAAAATCAATCCACTGCCAATCATAACAATTCATAAAAGGAGGAAAAACAGAAAACTGTAAGCCTACTCCTTTCGTTGCTGACTCTAGAAAAAACAAAATTCAATGCATTATTTACTAAAATATTATCAATAGGTCAATAAAAAAATTACTTCCCATTTTTGGTCAGGTATGAGAAAATACCTAGTTTTCCCTAAAGAGTGATTGAAACAGCTGTTTCAAGAGACAGGGAAGGTAGAATGAGAAAGAACTAAAACTTTCATCCCGCTAGCATTTCTCGCTGACCAAGCTTCTGTCTCACATGACACGCACTCAGAATGAAAACGATGCAGAACTCTAATCAAATCTCCTCAAACAGCAAAATACATTTTGACACACACCAAGCTGGGTGAAATGCGATGACACTATATGAAAGTCTGGACCATCCTTGCTGGTTAAGTGGGTGGGGGAAAAAAGTACAGTATGCCATTCCAGGATTTTCCATTGCAAGTCCCATGCAGCTCCTTGTTGCTGCCAATCATGGGAGAAAGGATGCCACACTTGGAGTCTCCCACAAGAATGGCGGTTGTCTATGTCGTGGTCAATGCGAGTACAGAGTGGTCTACTTCTTGGCCAGCGCCATTCCCAGGCCTACGATGCCTCCCAGAGCGAGGGCCGCCGCTCCTCCAACAATGGCCATCCCCACCAGGCCCTCTGGAACAGCAAGCAGTAAGACCGCGTGCAAGTGACGGATTGAGTTATGGATGGATGGATGGATGGATGGATGGATGGATGGATGGATGGATGGATGGATGGATGGATGGATGGATGGATGGATGGATGGATGGATGGACGGACGGACGGACAGACGGATGGATGGATGGATGGAGTGAGTTTTATGGCCTATCAGCCTTTGTAGGTAAGTAAGACCATTGAGCACAACAATCACATGAATGGTACAGAGTTAGCGCAAACCAAGTCATGATGTCCCTATTTATTTGCCTCTTATGAATCTGAGAGACACGTTGGGTCTATTCTTATGTCTCATTTTGCCTTCCTCTCCATGCGCCCTGCTGCCTTTCCTATCACTGCAACACTGTCAGCTGACCCCCTCCTACTCCTCACATGTGCCTCTGCTCACTGCAACACTGTCAGCTGACCCCCTCCTACTCCTCACATAAGCCTCAGCTCACTGCAACACTGTCAGCTGACCCCCTCCTACTCCTCACATAAGCCTCAGCTCACTGCAACACTGTCAGCTGACTCCCTCCTACTCCTCACATGTGCCTCTGCTCACTGCAACACTGTCAGCTGACTCTCAGTGACTCCCTCACATGTGCCTCTGCTCACTGCAACACTGTCAGCTGACCCCCTCCTACTCCTCACATGTGCCTCTGCTCACTGCAACACTGTCAGCTGACTCCCTCCTACTCCTCACATGTGCCTCTGCTCACTGCAACACTGTCAGCTGACTCTCAGTGACTCCCTCACAATTGCCTCTGCTCACTGCAACACTGTCAGCTGACTCTCAGTGACTCCCTCACAATTGCCTCTGCTCACTGCAACACTGTCAGCTGACTCTCAGTGACTCCCTCACAATTGCCTCTGCTCACTGCAACACTGTCAGCTGACCCCCTCCTACTCCTCACATGTGCCTCTGCTCACTGCAACACTGTCAGCTGACTCTCAGTGACTCCCTCACAATTGCCTCTGCTCACTGCAACACTGTCAGCTGACTCTCAGTGACTCCCTCACAATTGCCTCTGCTCACTGCAACACTGTCAGCTGACTCTCAGTGACTCCCTCACAATTGCCTCTGCTCACTGCAACACTGTCAGCTGACCCCCTCCTACTCCTCACATGTGCCTCTGCTCACTGCAACACTGTCAGCTGACCCCCTCCTACTCCTCACATGTGCCTCTGCTCACTGCAACACTGTCAGCTGACTCCCAGCGACTCCCTCACATGTGCCTCTGCTCACTGCAACACTGTCAGCTGACTCCCTCCTACTCCTCACATGTGCCTCTGCTCACTGCAACACTGTCAGCTGACCCCCTCCTACTCCTCACATGTGCCTCTGCTCACTGCAACACTGTCAGCTGACTCCCAGCGACTCCCTCACATGTGCCTCTGCTCACTGCAACACTGTCAGCTGACTCCCTCCTACTCCTCACATGTGCCTCTGCTCACTGCAACACTGTCAGCTGACCCCCTCCTACTCCTCACATGTGCCTCTGCTCACTGCGACACTGTCAGCTGACTCCCAGTGACTCCCTCACATGCGCCTCAGCTCACTGCAACACTGTCAGCTGACTCCCAGTGACTCCCTCACATGTGCCTCTGCTCACTGCAACACTGTCAGCTGACCCCCTCCTACTCCTCACATAAGCCTCAGCTCACTGCAACACTGTCAGCTGACTCCCTCCTACTCCTCACATGTGCCTCTGCTCACTGCAACACTGTCAGCTGACTCCCAGCGACTCCCTCACATGTGCCTCTGCTCACTGCAACACTGTCAGCTGACCCCCTCCTACTCCTCACATGCGCCTCAGCTCACTGCAACACTGTCAGCTGACCCCCTCCTACTTCTCACATGTGCCTCTGCTCACTGCAACACTGTCAGCTGACCCCCTCCTACTCCTCACATGTGCCTCTGCTCACTGCAACACTGTCAGCTGACTCCCTCCTACTCCTCACATAAGCCTCAGCTCACTGCAACACTGTCAGCTGACCCCCTCCTACTCCTCACATGTGCCTCTGCTCACTGCAACACTGTCAGCTGACTCCCAGCGACTCCCTCACATGTGCCTCTGCTCACTGCAACACTGTCAGCTGACTCCCAGCGACTCCCTCACATGTGCCTCTGCTCACTGCAACACTGTCAGCTGACTCCCTCCTACTCCTCACATGTGCCTCTGCTCACTGCAACACTGTCAGCTGACTCCCTCCTACTCCTCACATGTGCCTCTGCTCACTGCAACACTGTCAGCTGACTCCCTCCTACTCCTCACATGTGCCTCTGCTCACTGCAACACTGTCAGCTGACTCCCTCCTACTCCTCACATGTGCCTCTGCTCACTGCAACACTGTCAGCTGACTCCCAGCGACTCCCTCACATGTGCCTCTGCTCACTGCAACACTGTCAGCTGACCCCCTCCTACTCCTCACGTGCCTCTGCTCACTGCAACACTGTCAGCTGACCCCCTCCTACTCCTCACATAAGCCTCAGCTCACTGCAACACTGTCAGCTGACCCCCTCCTACTCCTCACATAAGCCTCAGCTCACTGCAACACTGTCAGCTGACTCCCTCCTACTCCTCACATGTGCCTCTGCTCACTGCAACACTGTCAGCTGACCCCCTCCTACTCCTCACGTGCCTCTGCTCACTGCAACACTGTCAGCTGACCCCCAGTGACTCCCTCCTTGGCTCAGACCCATTGTTCCAAATGTTGTGTCCAATGATGACTTTGGGGTAGACCTGGGCTCTAAATTTGGAACAAGGAATTCTTGGGAAAATGTTGAGAGCTGGCCCACACTCTTACAGGGCAGCAAGAGGCAGTGTGGGAATGGCGGGAAAGGGTGAGGTGGTGTTGCTGAACAGACGTTAATGCTCACTCCATCAATCCCTTACAAACAGCAAGCAAATGCAATTTTTGTATCAACATATTATGTTCACATTTATAGATCCTTTCAGTTCCTCTGGAACGTAAAGCATTATCAATCTTACTATGTCAATGTCATTTCCATCTGTCCCTCTACAACAAGCACTGGGTAATTATATAAGTGCAGATTGCATTCAATTTGCATTGAGCTAAGACACATAAGAGCAGTTAGGCAAATCCAACATGCATGCACACACACACACACACACACACAGACACACACACACACACACACACACACACACACACACACACACACACACATGCATATATTCATCCATGCATATCCACACATTCTGACACCAAGCAAGTCTGGACAAAGGAGCCAACACTCTAGAGCTACTGATCAATTTGGAGTTTCCACTTGTCAAGTGATTCATCCCATTCAAACAACCCTGAATAATGCATCTTTCTGCAATGTGACAGGAAAAATAAAAAGAAGGATCTTTTGAGCGTAAGTAAACTTTTGAGGATATATTTCCTAACTGAGCAAAAATGACAAACCAAAAGCAGAGCATGCTGCAAGAAAGATTCGAGGATTAAGTTGCGTGGCACTGTCATTGTTTTCACAGGTTACTCCATTCTGTGAACCCAAGTCAGTACCAACTCTGGCACAGTTCAAAATGAATGACTTGACCCTTTGCATTACAGCAATGCGCCAAAAATAGTTTGTTCTGATACTTTTTTCTCTCCACTTTTTACAGAAATCATTCAGATGTCAAAACTTGTTTCCATTTTAACACAAACAATTTATTTTATCAAATAAATGCTTGTTTATTGCCTCAACAAGAGTAAGTTAAGAGTTTTGTGCGAAATAGTCTTAGAACTACTTTAACGGCGTATGTCAGGGAACAGATCGGCTATCCCACAAGCCTCTAATGTGACCTCCATTTGGATATTTCGGACGAAAACCTTCCATCACGTGATGTCAACTGGGCTAGAGACTCTTTTGCCGGTAGGTGAAGTCTCTAGTGAACTAGAATGAGATTACTCACCGTCACAGAAACAAACATACCTTTTCTCATTTTCTTCTCAATGTACTGCTGCAGTTCTGAAGCTTGGCGGTTGGAAGGCTCGATCTTTTTCACAGCTTTTATGTACTTCAGTGCTTCATCATATTCCTTCAAAGGAAAGGCGCCAATGAATCATGCAATCTCGGGAGCTATACAAGTCCAATGATCCACTTTTTAAAACAGTTTGAAAACATTTTAAAAGGAGACATTTTTCTCACAATAGATAGGAGAGAGCTGTAAAATTTTCTGCCCAGTGAAGGCCTAGTTCACTGGCTCAGCCAGGGATGGCCCCAAGTAACCAAAATGGCTGCCAGGGGGATGGATGGATGGATGGATGGATGGATGGATGGATGGATGGAGTTTATGTGCCTATCAGCCTTGCAGGCTATATAAGGCCACAGCGTTAGTAAACACCCATCTGTAGCAAGGTATAAAAAACACTCCCCAACAGTGGAGTCTAGTACAAAACACCTAACCAGTCACACGAAATCCATTAAATAGAGTCATACTGCCCATCAGCACTCGGAGGCTGTGTGAACCTTCAAGCAGGAAAAAGCATAAAGGGTGATAGGGCAAAATTCACATCTCCATTTCCCTCTTCATCCACAAAGCACTTAGGGTTGGCTGGCTGGGATCAGATCATTCAGATCCAACTGTGCACTCAATCCAGTGGAAATGAAAGGTGGAGTCCACCCACACCAAACAGCAACCTGGCGAACCAAAGGCCTTGTCCACTCCCAAGAACAATCCTATCCACGCGAGAAATATTACACACATACAAAGATTCAAAACTGCTTCTCTTGTATTTCATGTTTTTTACTGTTGGAAGGTTTTCCCATGTTCAAAAGTCTGATGTCACACTAATCTACGTACTTTGCCATGATACTGCAAGAAATCTTTTAATTATGGGAAATTACCAAGAGGTATAACACAGGCAAACACCACCCCCGCCCACCCCCTTCTCCCTCCCCCCAAATCTCTGTTTCATGATGAGGTGAAACATTTCATGCACAGAGTTCTTCCTAAGACTGTGTATTCAGTATTTGTCTGTACATTCAAATGACAGTGCCTACCTTCAGTCTTGTGTGCGCAATCGCCAGGTAGAACAGGTAATCTCTCTTGGCATCATCAGCACCATTTCTCTGGAACAAGTCTGCAAGAGGTGTGGAAGGCTAAATGAGAAAACCTAGAAACACACACACACACACACACACACACACACACACACACACACACACACACACACACACTGGAAAGTAAAATCCAACAGCACATCCTGACGTTAATTTTTGCATGGAGTCTTTATTTCATCTAGAAACTTTTCTCACAAAGAACAGAGCAAGGATAGTATCTCCACATCTTTTTAATCAGCACAGAGTGCACTGGAAATTTGAACCACAGTATCAGGGAGAAGTTTCTCTTTATTCCCAGCATGTTTCACCAGCTATCCACCAGCCCTAACACTGTAACAGTCTCACCTTCACCCCTGCCTGCTGTTGTCCAGCTCTGCAAGCTTTCAGATTAACATCCTTATCTCACTGGAAGAATATAAATACATTGCATTACCTAGCCCTGGCCTCTTCTATCTAAAAAGCCTCAGATCTGGGTCTTTAAAGACAAACTCACCGAAGAGCAGGGCAGCTCCTTTTTTCATGTCTGCCTGGTACCGACTTCTGACAAGACACAGGGCATAATCAAACTGTGCCTTCTCACTCACGCTGCCCCTGTGAGCTTGCTCATTGTAGACAAGCTCAAACTTCTGAAAAGATTTCATTTTCAGTCTTGTGTTAATAAAATGTCAAGCAATGATGGTAGGGGAAAGAAATATCATAGTCAGTGTATATGTAGGTGCTTCTGTGTGAGCGACTGAAAGAGTTATATGTGTATATATGTACACATGTATGTATGTATGTGCATACATGCATCTGTTTAGGTGAGTGTGTATGTGTGTGTGTGTGTGTGTGTGTGTGTGTGTGTGTGTGTGTGTGTGTGTGTGTGTGTGTGTGTGGAGAAAGAGACAGACACTGAGACAGGCAGACAGACAGACAGTCAGTCAGACAGACAGACAGACAGACAGACAGACAGACAGACAGACAGACAGACACACAGACATAAAGACATAGCATACCCCTGCCTGAATACATAATTAATAATTTACATGTTCTTGCAAGCATGTGTTTGAGTGCATGTACTTGTCTCATGAATTCATGAATAGTTGTTACACTGCAAAAGCAAATGGAAGTCAATCGATGAAACCTTTATTCTCTTCATGAGAGAAACAAATCCTGGATTTGCATTTGGAGCAAAGCCCCTCAAGCTCCTTGGCCTGAAGATGGGGGAATTCTGTCTGCATCAGCTGCATAGGTTTCTTCTTGGATTTGACTGAGCTACAAACATTACAATGTCTATGAGCATCATGCAAAATATGATTCTTCTTGGATTTGACTGAGCTACAAACATTACAATGTCTATGAGCATCATGCCAAATATGATTCTTCTTGGATTTGACTGAGCTACAAACATTACAATGTCTATCAGCATCATGCCAAATATGATTCTTCTTGGATTTGACTGAGCTACAAACATTACAATGTCTATCAGCATCATGCCAAATATGATTCCTTTTGGATTTGACTGAGCCACAAACATTACAATGTCTCCAAGTTCAATGATATAATTACTTTCATATTTCACTTGAAATGAAATTGTGTGTTAAATGTATGTTTGAAAGGAAGCCTCAGATGCTACCAAGAGACAAATAGGACCCTCCTGATGTATGTGATTTACCTTAAACCAGATAGAAAGGAATGTTCGAACTCTTCATTATGACCAGTTGGGCATGCAAATAATTGTCCATGGCCCTCAATATAAGTCTTAGTCAGTGTGCTGAAGAAGCCAGGGGGAAGCCTTGCGCAAGTTACGCATGAGTGGCTATTTTTTCTAAGTTGATTGTAATGTGTGAAATTACTGTATCAAGTTCATGCATGCTTGCTAGAAAGCTAAGATACCCTTAAAAGAAGCAAACAAACTTCTTGGTATTATTTACCCAACCAAGATTTTTCACACAGCTTACCTTCATGATTTTCATCTTGAAACCAAGTTTTTGCTCTGACAGAGACATTTAAGGTATGGCAACCTTTCTTTGGAAGGTAAATTAGTCAAAAAGGCTTCCAAATCTGGTGGCTGGAGGGCAGTTGCACTTCACGAAGACCACCTGGCATGTCTAGAATTAGTCAGTGCCCTGAATGAGAATTTAATGTCAAAACCACGGAGTCCAACTGCTCAAGTCAATCCAGGTACACACATTTGAGTGAGTCCTGAGCCTCTTCTCTAAGAATTAACCAGTGGTTTTTCAATACACTCAGGTGCCTGATAACCATGTTACAAAATCCATAGGAAGGAGGGAGGGAAGGAAGGAGGGGTGGATGGAAGGAGGCAAGGAAAAAGGGAAGGAAGGAGGGAAGGAAGGAGGGAGGGAAGAAGGGAAGGAAGGAGGGAGGGAAGGAGGGAAGGAAGGAAATTTCTTTATGCTTTGAAGATGTCCTCCTACGTTTGAGACTAGCTCGATTAATAATAATACCAAATCTACTTGGTTTAGCGATTAACTTCAGTTTTCGGAATTCACCGACGTGTACATCAGAGAAAGACTAAGAGTGCTCCGTCGTATACCAACAGCAAAATGTTGGTTCGCCACAAGATGGTGCACACCATCTGATTTTCATCATGCATACGACGCTATTCAACAACCTACTGAACTTGGGTAGAAAATAAACAATGCCTAGCCCTAAGCTCTATTTTACTCATGTTGTGTTACACTTCAGGCGATCTACCTTGACAGAACAAAATTCAAACGATGTACTCCGCATTTGATACAAAAGTCAAACTAAATACCACCCTCAGTGTACTTTAAGTTACCATACATTTACATACTGACGATTTCGTCACGTACACAGGGTGCGGAAGGGATAGTCCAGAAAGTCTGCTACAGCTTTTCTCTTATAAACGTACACTTCAACGATAACAAAATGAATGAAATGTGACAATATTTAAAAGTAAAGATCATCAATGACAAACAATTTACTGACTGATCACTAACGGCACAAGTCCCACCAGTAACTTACTTTAAGATCATTGCCGTCTACGTTATCTTCGACAATTCTCTCCATTTTGCTTATTTTGGAGATTAACTTGGTTTTCCTACGCAGAAGAATACGTTAGAGTCGTCTCCCCTTCAGTAATCTCGAATGGATGCGTGCTTCTGCGCCTATCAGCCTTTGAAGGCTATTTTTAGGTAATTGATAATGAAAAATTACTAGGTGGTTAGAAATAGTGTAATTTATGTCACGATTTCCCAAAGTTTTCGCCACTTACGATTCGCGTAGTGAGACGCAGTGTGTCATGTCAATTCTTACCCCCAACCCACAATGGGATATATATATCCCTTCAGTAAGGTGGAAAGCAGTGGTGCTTTAAATGATTTAACTTGCACTAATAATGATTTTACAAACAATGCATGATTTGGGGAATGAAATTGCAATGCACAGCA